>BLKR01015590.1:0-61709 GCA_011170035.1 Teleogryllus occipitalis
AATTGATAAGAAATTGCGTCACGTTTATCGATGAATGGATTCTGCATACAAGGAAGACATTTCCTATAAATCTACTTTTATTTTCGCTGAAAGCTTCAAGAGTCTGCCGCAACGGCGATGTGAGTTGCAATGTAAACTGAGTTAATCGTACCCCCACTTGAATGAGATATCCATATAATACAACCGTACATTAGGAACTTTTTCAAGTTTCGATTTTTAATTTTTCATGAATGCGAATTTCCTATCTGAAATTGATGTATTATTCCAGCTGTCAATATGTTCATGAAACTTGCGACGTAGATTTCGATAGCGTTAATCAAATAGTTAAGTCAGTAATCAAATCTCATTACGCCGTGAATAGAATTCAAGTACGTTATTGAATATGTCATAAATTCGCAATATCTTGATACGTAGCGTTCAACATCATTTATCGTGTACCAGAAAATTATCGCGAGATAACTGTAATGGTCTTATGCGAGTGCTTCATTCGTTTTAAATAAATAGAAGCACCATTGTGCGTTTGAAACGAGGCATAAATAACTCATTTAGAGTACAACATAAAAGAGGTGAATGTCTCTCTACGGTGACCATGAAACCGGGAAGAATGGGGGAGAGTCACTAACTGGAATCTAAAACTTCATCAAGATGCATATTGGATGTAAGGAAATAATACCGGCTTAACGTGAGATACATTAGATCATGATCATGCCGCCTGAAAATTAACAGCTGCAAATTATCGAATTTTTTAATTTGGATTCAAAATAAAACCACAATAAGTTTAACATTTCGTAGAAAGTCGTCTTCAACTTCCTTACGAGATGATGCTTAAAAATGTCTTCCTGAGAAGCCTAATGTTCAATTATGAATCTTGAATTTACTGGAATCTAAAACTTCATCAAGATGCATATTGGATGTAAGGAAATAATACCGGCTTAACGTGAGATACATTAGATCATGGTCATGCCGCCTGAAAATTAACAGCTGTAAATTATCGAATTTTTTAATTTGGATTCAAAATAAAACCACAATAAGTTTAACATTTCGTAGAAAGTCGTCTTCAACTTCCTTACGAGATGATGCTTAAAAATGTCTTCCTGAGAAGCCTAATGTTCAATTATGAATCTTGAATTTACTGGAATCTAAAACTTCATCAAGATGCATATTGGATGTAAGGAAATAATACCGGCTTAACGTGAGATACATTAGATCATGGTCATGCCGCCTGAAAATTAACAGCTGTAAATTATCGAATTTTTTAATTTGGATTCAAAATAAAACCACAATAAGTTTAACATTTCGTAGAAAGTCGTCTTCAACTTCCTTACGAGATGATGCTTAAAAATGTCTTCCTGAGAAGCCTAATGTTCAATTATGAATCTTGAATTTACTGGAATCTAAAACTTCATCAAGATGCATATTGGATGTAAGGAAATAATACCGGCTTAACGTGAGATACATTAGATCATGGTCATGCCGCCTGAAAATTAACAGCTGTAAATTATCGAATTTTTTAATTTGGATTCAAAATAAAACCACAATAAGTTTAACATTTCGTAGAAAGTCGTCTTCAACTTCCTTACGAGACGATGCTTAAAAATGTCTTCCTGAGAAGCCTAATGTTCAATTATGAATCTTGAATTTACTGGAATCTAAAACTTCATCAAGATGCATATTGGATGTAAGGAAATAATACCGGCTTAACGTGAGATACATTAGATCATGGTCATGCCGCCTGAAAATTAACAGCTGTAAATTATCGAATTTTTTAATTTGGATTCAAAATAAAACCACAATAAGTTTAACATTTCGTAGAAAGTCGTCTTCAACTTCCTTACGAGATGATGCTTAAAAATGTCTTCCTGAGAAGCCTAATGTTCAATTATGAATCTTGAATTTACTGGAATCTAAAACTTCATCAAGATGCATATTGGATGTAAGGAAATAATACCGGCTTAACGTGAGATACATTAGATCATGGTCATGCCATGAAAATCAGCAGCTGTAAATTATCGAATTTTTTAATTTGGATTCAAAAATACAAAACCACAATAAGTTTAACATTTCTAGTAGAAAGTCGTCTTCAACTTCCTTACGAGATGATGCTTAAAAATGTCTTCCTGAGAAGCCTAATGTTCAATTATGAATCTTGAATTTACTGGAATCTAAAACTTCATCAAGATGCATATTGGATGTAAGGAAATAATACCGGCTTAACGTGAGATACATTAGATCATGGTCATGCCGCCTGAAAATTAACAGCTGTAAATTATCGAATTTTTTAATTTGGATTCAAAATAAAACCACAATAAGTTTAACATTTCGTAGAAAGTCGTCTTCAACTTCCTTACGAGATGATGCTTAAAAATGTCTTCCTGAGAAGCCTAATGTTCAATTATGAATCTTGAATTTACTGGAATCTAAAACTTCATCAAGATGCATATTGGATGTAAGGAAATAATACCGGCTTAACGTGAGATACATTAGATCATGGTCATGCCGCCTGAAAATTAACAGCTGTAAATTATCGAATTTTTTAATTTGGATTCAAAATAAAACCACAATAAGTTTAACATTTCGTAGAAAGTCGTCTTCAACTTCCTTACGAGATGATGCTTAAAAATGTCTTCCTGAGAAGCCTAATGTTCAATTATGAATCTTGAATTTCCAGGGTGCCCATTAACCACCTGAACCAATTTTTTCCTGTATTTTCAGTTTTCAGTTTCCCCTACGAGGATTTAAAAGTTAGTTTTGCTTTAAATTTCCCAGACCACAAGGGTGTGTTATAAATATAAAAATATCCTTTTAAATTAGAACAACATATCGTAACAGAATTTCCTTTAATCCTAAAGCAGTAAAAATAGATTAAACCCAAAGTTATAATCCGTAATCCACGTGTACATGGGCAACTACATATCCCACTTTAAGAAGAACGTTAATAGCACATATTAATTACATTGTTAAATTCTGTTACGATCTCACCCACTCCTTTCTGTTTCAGAACAGTCTCAGGACAAACGCATAGATCTCGATGTGTCAAGTCAGTTCCCGGCGTTTTAACAAGGATTTGTTTTTTTTTGTTTTTTCTCTTTGAATTACCTGGGTTTTCCACGTCTATCCTTTTACTCCAGAACCCTGAACAGTCGAGATCCAACGACGGCCCTGGCGCGAACGCTTCGTACGTCGCAGGCGAGGGCACGTGGGTGGACTGGAGTGGGATCCCCGTTGGCGCGACTCAGCCAGCCCGCCCGCCGTCTAAATATACGCCACGTTCTTCGATGCCCTGGCGCCCTCCCGCTCCCCACCCCCTCCACCCGCGGAAACGCACGCACGCAGCCGGAAGAGGCGCTGCCGCTACTACATCCCCTTACCCCTCGCTCCGCCACCCCCACCCCCGCACAGTGCGACCGCGCTCGCGTCATGCTGTGCACAAATCGGTTAAGCCTCTTTGAGGTCATTCAAGAAATCGTACATGCTTTTGGGAGGAGGTGTAAGAAAAAGTGTACGTACACTACAAAAACAAGTGTCTCATTTGAAGCCATTTTGGTAGAATAGTACGCAAAGTAACTCAAAAAATACTGTACAAAATACCACGAATTGTGAGAATTCTGATGTGGTATTGTTGACGTAATTTTCTTGAAATAAAAGAAGTCATCTCCATCAACTTAATATATTAATAATACATTATAATTTACGTTATATTACAACTTGTAAAATATTAAGTTGACGGAGATGACTTCTTTTATTTCTTCACTACAAATACCAGCTATACCACGCACGTGAGATGACCACAACTGAACTGAAAGTCTCTGTTAATGAAGTTAATGATAAAAGTTTGTCTTCTTAATAAATTCTTTGCTAATAGAGATGACGAGTTTTGATAGCATCATTTATAAAATGGTTCATTCATAAAAAGTGTTTTACCATTTGTCAAGTCATCTGAACGTAACAGAGTTATTTTGGATAGCGTATCTAAATACCTCATTTTGTTTCTATCATATTCTTATTTGAAATCGCTCGAACAAGTGAACATACTGGAATATTCGCTTGGATAATAAAAATCAAAATGTTTCATATTAAAGAATTAAATATAAAAATCAAATTTTAATGAATCTTAATGAAAAAAGTTCCACAGAAAGTGACAATTGTTAAGCAATTAAAATAACAAAAGTATTAAATGGGTTTTGTTTGTCAGCGTCAGAGAGGAATCTAGACCTTAATTGGCTCGTTACACACATCTGTCTTCGACTCAAGTTGTAAACCCCTTTAAAGATGTAAATCAAGAGCACTAAAGGGGCACATTGGAATACGCAGCATATTTTCTAATGTCTTCGGGTAGGTCAAATGAGCCCATCTCCGTTTTATAGTAACTGTCAATCATCATGAACGCCAACATGGTTTTCGTTCTCTGCATCGCCATTGAGGAACCTTGATCTAATTTTGATCAGGGCCTTCCAAAACCGGAACACTCAGGTCCTTGCCCTTTATTCATGGTATCAACACTACGCCAGCAGTATTCTTACAATAAATACTATAGCAATACTATCAATAGCATTAATTCTCTCAAATTTGAATTCGCAAGAGACTTCAAAGTATCAGTTTTACCTCTGGCAATTGACAAAAACGTAAAAACTTCCATCTCGATTATCAAAAACATTACGACTTAAAAGCGTACGTTTAAAACAAATAATTCAAATTTTGGTAAGAGAAAAAAGAAAAAGAGAACATAAAAAAGGAGAAGAAACGTAAGAAAAGAGAATAAACGTAAAAAAGAAAAAACGTAAAAAAAGAAAAAAACGTAAAAAAGAAAAAAACGTAAAAAGAAAAAAAACGTAAAAAGAAAAAACGAGAAAAAGAAAAGAAACGTAAAAAAGAAAAAAAACTCAAAACGAAAAATAATTATCAATTTATTATTATTCAATTATTTTCTTTTTTCCCTCCCCTGGGCGAGTGGCGTACCTTCCCCTCCACTTCCGCCGCGCGCCAGCCGCGTCCCACCTGCCTCGCGCAGCGCCCACTGCGGCCGGTGGCGGCGGCGGCGGCGGCGCCTTGGAAGGAGGGCTTGCACGCTATCGCCCGCCTCACCCAGCGCCCCTCCCCCCATTCATATTAAGTACGCGCTCGATACCACCACCGACCCCCCCCCCCGTAAGAGCATGACGCAACCACAAGCAGCCAGCGCCTCAGTCGCGACCGCCCCCGATTCGCGAGCACGCCTTGCCTTGCCTCGCCTCGCCTTGCCGCCGCGGCGGCGATACCTTACGCCACCCGCCTGCCGCAGCGCGCTATCTCGGTTTACGTTGCGCCGCGCGCCGCCATGCCGTACGCGACCACGTGG
This sequence comes from Teleogryllus occipitalis, assembly GCA_011170035.1. Taxonomy (NCBI): domain Eukaryota; kingdom Metazoa; phylum Arthropoda; class Insecta; order Orthoptera; family Gryllidae; genus Teleogryllus; species Teleogryllus occipitalis. The sequence goes on from BLKR01015590.1 coordinate 5,336, forward strand.
CGCTAGTCTCACTGGCTACTATACGAAAGTAAACCTGTAGTTTTTGTCTTTCATTCCCTTTGTTTTCTTCCTTTTGTTCTTTCTTTTTTTTATCCTAATTCTCGGTCTGAAAGAGTGGTTTGTTGAGTGGGACACCCAAACCGAAAATAACTTGGATTCGTTTAAGAGGGTAGAATCGACTGGGTTATGAAACGTCCCGTTACAGAGACGTTTCGTCTAAAATCACTTCTTTTGCCTTCAAGTCAGACAATTGTATGACTGCTCGACATTATGATCTGTTCGAAAACTTACATTCAACTGGCTTCTTCTATTCACGAATGAAAATTATTGAAATTTAACTATTAGAGATTATTATCGAAAAACGCGAATGAAAATATTCAGAGAGTGTCGTTTGTTTTAACTCTGTCTCTTTCAAGTGCTTCATCTTAAATGAGCCCTTGAAAAAATACTGAACTTAATTTTTTCTCCATTTGAGGTGGGTGACATGTACACAAGCAATTAAGTTAACACAAAAAATCGTGGGGGGAAATGACTATGTTTTACCAATCGGTTTCGAGAAAAGCGAGAACTGCATTATGACGGAGAGATATTGTACTGTCAAAATGAAAGAAATGCATCAAATTTGAAACGCATTGCAGACAAACAGCACAGTTAAGGACTGTTGTACAAGGATAATCCATCTAAAAGACTGTCACTTCGAATTTCCTGTTTGTCGTATACAATACGGAGAAAATGACAATTAAAATTGTTTCTGATCTTTCCAACAATCAAGTAAATGCGCTATGGAAGTTCCTCTTGTTTCAGATTTCAAAGTAATTAGTTTACTTTATTTACTGAATACTCTTATTCAATTATGTATGAATTAATGTAAAGTCAATTATTCGTTCAAAAAGTGTGTCGTACAGATAACCGATGGCAATGTATGACGTTCTTTGAATATATAACATGGTAGGTAGTAGGCATTTCGGGACAACCATCGAGAAAGCGATTCTTTAAAAATTATTGTTCACATGTTTATTTTTATGTTTATTTACCATTGAAATTTGTTTGAATGAAATTTTAAAAACAAATGCGCATGTCAGATGGAATTTTGGAAAAGTATATTTTTTCGTTAGAAGTTTTTACTCAGAATAGTGAAATTCGTGTGGAATTTGTACTCAGAAAGCACAAAAATATTGGATTTTCATTCTTGGACGTATGCTCTTATATCCTGTCGTAAAAAATTAATAATCCCATAAACTTCACTTTCAGAACGAACAATTTACAAATATATATAAGATCTCCCTTAATGTTTCTTTTTTTATTACAATAAAGAAAAGTCATTCCATTTGCGAGGAAATTTGAGCTTGAATGTAATTGTTATTTGTGAACTCCTTATTTCCTTAAGCATCAACTTTTGTTAACGCTTAAGGAAAAGTAGCATCAATGTTAAAAAGCACAAACAATCGACTAGAATGTTAATTATATTCAAACACCCCCCCCAGAGAACTCCAGATACAATATTAATTATCTATCGAACTCAAGAACTCCAAAAAATGTAAATTCTGTAACTTGTTAACAACAACCATTTTCAAACCAGGTTACACGGAGAACAAGTTTTTCTGCTTTACTTGCATATTAAACAATTCAAACTGGAATAAAGTGAGCGGTTTGTTTCAATATCAGATTCCAAACATGTGCCACGAAGCAGAAAGGCATTATGTGGAGATCTACTGCCATTTAAGAGAACAGATGGTACATTGGTGTGCCAATTTGAATAATGCTCAACCATTTCTCAATTAATTAACATAGTGGATACATTCTCGCAACCTAAAATTGATACAAACATCCAAAATTTTTGAAAAATTTTCAATAATTGTACAACAAAAGTAAAATTGACATTTTCTTTTAACTTCTCCATGACCTGAATACACCAACAGGCGTTTATCTAAATTGCTACTAAGGTTTAACTTAGGTCTCTGCAAGATATAAAGATAATTAACCTTTAGGGAGCCTGCAATTAGCCAATTGGCCTAAGATGGATCCCAGTCCATTTCAAACTCAAAAGAACATGCTCAAACGTGCGTCCAGTCTATAACAAGAGGGGACCAATTACATTTCTGGTCTCTTTTCCAATGAACTTTTTATTTTTTATTTTTCATATCACATACTTTTGAATTCATAAAACGTACAAGGAGAGAGAAACTATAATTATAATGATACTTGTATTAATAAATACTAATGACAGACATATATTAGGCTACTCTTATCCCGTGTTTATTTAATTTTTGAACAACACTCAAGTACCAGTCAAACATTAATTGATTTTGTGTTAAACCATTTACTCGGTTGCCAGATGACTTAAGAGCCCCTTCCTCAATTGTGTAACAATTTCCCAAACAGGTTAAAAGAGAAAATCGGAAATTGAATATTTTTAAGTATGTAAAATGTTCTATAATTTAAGGTTACGGGGCCTCTTAACATTTTCGGGGGGCCACGACCTCTCGACCCACCACCCCCTGCGCGCACGCGTACGGTTTTTACAACGGCTTTTAACAATATTATCAATTAGTAATGGTTCCTTCTTATGCCCTTTTTTTTATGTCCTATACCGTCATGACCACATTTTCGTCTCCATGTGCCAACTTCCAAACAAATACACACACATATGTTCCCAATTTCTCGAAGTCTTTGAACTCGTCACCAGGTGTTTCATTCATAAAAGTCGCCGTGGAGCTCAAAACTCCCGGGTTCGAAATCCCACCCCGCTATTCGCACACAACTGTTCCGGCGAACGCGGCCCCGCTCGTCAAGCGTGCGCCACGCCGGCAAGTCGCTTCTGGCGCCAGATGGCGAGGTGCGCCAGCCGCTCGCCCGACCGGCGAATAGCCGGCCGCCCTACTTGGCGACGCCGCGCCGCGCCGCGCCGCGCCGCGCCGCGCAGCGCCGGCGGACAGGTGAAAGGGAAAGTGTGCGGCCCTTCAGAGGGCTTGAAAGGGCCTCGCCGCGGGGCCGCCGGCCTCGGCCCGGCACACTCACCTGCAGATCCCGTTGAGCGGCGAGGAGGGCCGAGGGCGAGCACGTGTGAGCGATGACGCTGCGCTGGCGGGAGGCCTCCCAAAGTGCGTTCGCTTGGCGCTCGACGCCGCCTGAAACTAAACCTGAGGCGGCCGTGAGCTCGTAGAAGAGGAGGCAGCCCCCACCAATGGCAAGCCGCCGAGGGAGGCCGGTCGGCTGACGCAACGCGCGCGCATATCGCGGCAGACGGGCCCAGCGCTCCGCGCGGCGCGCGCCGGAACCCCGCCTCCGGTCGCGGAAGAAGGGGTTGGCCTGTTTGTTGTGAGATGAATGGAGAGAGGTTGCATTCCGCGCGGGTTATCGATTGCACGTGAACTACAGGGCATGAATAGTCAAGATTTTGGGTTTTGCAAAGTCATGAAGTGGCTAGTCATCGTAGGTTATTTCTGACGTAGTGGTCATAGGTGCTAGAGATTTGGAGAGTTTAAATAGAGATAAATATTAATTCTGAAAATCTATACGGCTCTTCATGATCCGGTGGCCAGGATAAGACTTACGACTCACTCAACTTACGAGTGTTTTTTTTTTTAACTTTATAAAGAGATTCATTCTTGCTCTGTAGTGAATAAGAGTTTCAGAAAACGATTCTGCTAAATAACTATTGTTTACATATGTAATACAACTTAGGTCTTTCTTTGAATAGAATATAAAGCGAAAAACTTGTACAATGACCTTCAAAAAAGTGTATTAATTGTAATCCTTAGCTCTTCAGTGTTGGAGTCTTCACACCTGTGTAGTTTTTTTCAATCTATTTTCCTCAATCCTTAACCATTAATTAACTCTCTTCTTAAGGACTTTCCACTAAGCCAAGCTCAACTGTTGTATCTATTGAAGATAATTTTACGTAACTTTTCTAACAGTATATTACATGTGATTTGATTTTCGTTTACTTGATCAAGTAACATACATTCTTACATTCTTACATTAGGCGATCCTTTCTCGGAGAAGTTTGTAACATCCTTGCATTCACGTACAAGTTAAAAATCTGTCTCTGGAGAGGCAACAGAGTCAAAAGAGCCACTATCAGGGGCCATTTTCTGACGTGAGAGAGTTTACTTTTGTTAAAAAGACCTCTTTCCATAGAAATAGTTACTTTGAGAAGCTTTTCTTGCTGCATAATTTACTTTGAAATAAATGCAAATAAACTGAAAAGTACTTCGGGGTCTCAAAATAAAAATGCTTGTTATCTGCATATCTGAGTAGCTAATGAATATTGTTTTTCTTTTCAAGCTTGACCTTGACATTGAAAAGCTGAATAACGGTTCAAATACAATGGATTACATTTGTGTAACTTGGTGTCGTTGAATACTGCATCATACACTAATTTGTGTTGAACCCTTTACGCAGAAGACTACTTACTGTTCGGTAAACTAAAATCCAATTCACAATAATAGTTAAAACGTGACTATTAATTTAAATTAATTAGAGGTAATTTAATAAGGGGCCATTTCGAAACTAGAAATTATGAAACAAATCTGAAGGGTAACATAGGATAGGATTGTTCATAGGATTCCATTTGCATCGACTGGAAAGGAAAATCACATTGAACATCTATAATGTTTCCATCAAGAAAAACTTAAAAACGAAAGTTAATATGTGCATGTTGTATTAATTTAGTATTATTATTATTATTATTATTATTATTATTATTATTATTATTATTATTATTATTATTATTATTATTATTATTATTATTATGCTGGCCCGTGAAGTCGGACTACCGACCCAATAACGCTAAATACAGACATTATTGTTATTATTTTATTATTATTATTAAACACAAAGACTAGATGATTCTCTATCATCATGGCCTTTGGCTCAATTATTCTTTTCTGTATTCGGGCCTTATCCAAGAGCTTACGAATCCCAGAGATATCTATGCAGGATACGAGCGGTGCCCAGTAAGGAGGTTTATTACAGTTGGTACGAATGTTCAATAGACTCACATTAAAGTTTATGGTGTTCAGATCTTTTGTTAGATCTATGTCTATAATCCATATAACCCCATTTGGGACAATTGTCACTCTTCATTTCGAGAGTTTTTCCGTCTCCATCTCGAGATCACGATATTCGTTATTTCTTCGATCTTCATCTGGTCTGTTATGTAATCTGCGGGTATGTCCACACCCACTAGCATACCTGCTTGTCTTAAAGAACGGCAAGATGTGACATGTTATGGTCCAATCTACGATCTGTCTGGGTCTCGAAAACCTAGAGAATTTTCGCATTGGTGAGATCGGCCAGCTTGTCTGGGTTGTGCTTTCACCATTAATCAGTTTCCTGCAAGCCATACATTCTTCTTGCAGATTTCAGTGTGGTATGATAGCCACTTTTTTTAAAAAAAAAAAATGTATCTTGTTGATTTACCCAGATCAGTAAAAAGTTTTCCTACACAAGTTTCTAGTTGCATACTACTAACTTACATACTATGCTTAAATCAACTACATGGATGAGGAAGCCAAATAGGTACCTCTCTTGTGTTAATTTTAACGACGTTTTCATGAATACTTGGAGAGGGAATATTTTTTCAATTCTGGTTGAATGTATTGGGTTTCGGCCGAGGTTGAATGCATTTAATGTGGAGATTTGTGTTATGGGGAAATAGAATGTGGAGGAAAGGTAATCAGTGGTCGTTAGTAACGAACTAGGGGTCGCTGGTGATTATCCTTAGAAACAGGTTTGGGAAAACTTGTAATCTGTTGAGGTTGGTTTTAGCTGCATTAATCCAGATGAGGCACGTGTATATAAGGACACACTAGATAGTTTTGTAAGTTGTTATTGCTATGACATCTAATAGTGCGTAATTTCTATTGAATATAGGAGGACACTCTGACACGGTGTTGTTCGCAATCTGCGAGTGCAGTCTTTCTGCAGACCCTGTTTAGATGACTTCGTCTTCTTATTTGTAAAGAGTAAACTTCCCATCATCGGTATATTTCGCTTGAATGGCCTTAAACCTTGGAGTGTTGGTTTGATTGATTGATTTTTTCGTGTTTCCGGGCGCGTCAACTGCTTTGGTCATTAGTCCCATTAGTGTATTGCATGTTCTTTCTCGAGAGATGGCGGTGATCTTCCCCCGCTGGATGGCGAGATCCCGCGCCGACCTACCGTCGGCTGGTGAGGTTTCCCCCTAACCAGTACTCTCCCACCAGCGGGGCACCGCCCCAGCAGGGACAAGCTCTAAGCTCCCAACTGGTCTCCCGGAATATGTGGTAGTGTAGTGCATGTTACTGTAAGTGTGTGTGAGGGGACAGGACAAGGAAGAGGAAGGAAATATCGCGCGCGGTCCGTTTGTTAGGGTACTGCTCCGGCATTCGCCTGGTGTTGATCGGAGAAACCACGAAAAACTACCGATCAGAGCAGTCGGCTGGCCGCTAGAATTCTCCTCCCGCTAGTGTCGTGCTAGCTAGTGTCGAAAATCCTGAGTCTGTGAGGACTCGAACCTAGGATCTCCCGGTCAGAGGTGCTGCAGTGACATCAGTTGATGGACTGAGCTACCGCTCCCGGTTGAAATTGTTGGTCTGCTAAAACCATACCTTATATCTCTTTCGAAAGGGAGCCATCCCAGGTGAGAGAATCGTCTACCTTTCCTTCGACGTCTCTGGAACATTCACAATGGATCGGTTTTCCATGACACCTTCTTGAGAGTTCTTGATGTTTCCACTCTATTGATGAAGCACACGTTTCTAAACGTACTTCGTCTCCATTCGTCTCTCTTGAATGTTGGATGTATTCCGTCGGTGTTTGCTTCTGTGTTTCAACCTTCACGATCAGCTGAAGTACACGGCCTCCTGATCGATTAGAGAGATAGTCTGCCGACATCGCTTTGAGAATGGAGAGCGCGATGTTTTGATGGAGAACATTAGTTTTCTGGTTTTGCGATCCAGATTATCCAGCTCTGATTGGGTTTAGTCTTGAATTCCAAGTCTACCTGATTTCAGGAACTGTCGAGATAGTAATAGCTTGAATGAGATTTCCAACGTTCAGCTACGTTCTGAAACATCGCTTGTATTTTAACGGTCATAATTTATGGATGACGGATATCCGCGATGTGCTGAAGACCTCGTTACTTCTAAAAATAATAATAATAATAATAATAATAATAATAATAATAATAATAATAATAATAATAATAATAATAATAATAATAAATTTCTATTATTTTCTGCGAATCGGCCAACATTGGGCCACGCGATACGTGCATCCGACCAGGGCTCAGGCTGACTATCGGGGTAGGTGCACGTTACTTTACTATAGGGGGAATCTGCAATTTAATGCAGATTCCATTTTTACACCCCAGGATTGTTAGCCATGGGGAAAGGGGCAAATTTACGATGATGGTAATGATGATGGATGATGAAATAGACACACACAAACATACAGAGACGTACACAACATAACCATGCCCAAGGCGGGACCCGAACCCGCGATTATCTGGTCTGAGACCGCCACAGCGATCTCGACTGTGGGATCGGATTATTATTATTATTATTATTATTATTATTATTATTATTATTATTATTATTATTATTATTATTATTATTATTATTATTATTGTTGTTGTTATAATTATTCAAGATTATTCAATGGAATGTCGGTTCCATCCCCACCGGCGTGTGCCAGTTATGTGGAGGATGTTACCCCCTCCCGGAATGTCAGACCAGGTTAGGGAAACGGATAGGAAGGGGAAGGAATATCTCGCGTTGTTCATGGCGCAATGTGTCAGATTCGGTCCCAACATTCGCTTGGAAGCGACTGCCGATCACGGCAGTCGACCTGTAAATTCGATTTTGGCAGGCGTCACAAACTCACTGAAAAATGCAATAAGCAAATTTCTGGCACCTTGCCTAATCCCGTGACCTTCGCAGTCGCCGCTATGCTCAGCCCGCGTAAGGCGTTGGCGTTATGATTGATTGATTGATTTTTTCGTGTTTCCGGGCGCGTCAAGTGCTTTGGTCATTAGTCCCATAAGTGTAGTGAGTGTTTTTTCTCGGGAGATGACGGCGATCTTCCCCCGCTGGATGGCGAGATCCGGTGCCGACCTACCAGCGGCTAGTGGGGTTTCCCTCTAACCAGGACTCTCCCACCAGAGAGGCACCGCCTCAGTCGGGACAAGCTCTATACTCCCGACCGGTCTCCCGGAATATGTGACAATGTAGTGCATGTTAGTGCAAGTGTGTGTGTGTAATGGGAGAGGATTGGACAAGAAGGAGGAAGGAAAGATCGCGCGCGGTGCGTGACCCGTTTGTTTGGGTACTGCTCCGGCATTCGCCTGGTGTTGATCGGAGAAACCACGGAAAACTACCGATCAGAGCAGCCGGACGCTCCCGGGGCGCTGCCGTTATGTTCACCAATACCTTTTAGTCAATGAAGTGTTATTTTACGTAGCGAGGCTCAGGCCATCAGGCCTGCTCTTCCGCCTGATCACGCAAATTTCGCTGCTCTCCTTACGCGAGAGCTTCGGGCGACGAAACAGGCGGTTTGAATTTAGCTCAGAAGCTTCCTTTAGGCTGAAAGGTATTTTACATGCATGGGACATCTGGCTTTACTTCCCCTCCGAAGGAAGGCGTACGAAGGAATTGTTCGCCCTTAATAATCCGGGCCTTTGATCGGGTTTATATCTGCGAACTTGGGTATAACACTCCGTTACACCGCCGAAACTGACCCTTCCGGAGAACATACCCTAAGTTGACAAAGCCTAAAGAAAAAAATTCTTCAAATGCTAAAATTTTTGTTGAAACCTTTATTTTTGTGAGATTATAAGAAAATAAACACAGATAAGTGTAGTGAAGAAAATAACAGCACATCGTATGTATCTAATATAATGATTTTTTGAAAATGCTCCTCTGTATTTTTCTTCGGTGACTGGATAAAATGATATAGGGGCCAATGACATTTAGAAAACTCACTTCTCACTTACATCTGATTGTAGATCACCCAATCTCACGTAAATCAAAGGGCGCATCTTCTCCCAAATCAATATATATCAATATTGTTACTGAATGTTGCAAAAGAAACAAATTGTGAATAAAAAGGCAGTTACACAAAAATCAAGTCAATTGTATAATCACTTTCTTTTCCAGTGTACTCACTTGATTATAGGCTTGATAAAACACTTGATTAAACCAGTGAAACTGACATAATTCCAGCGATGAATAAACACTTCAAGAGTGTGTTAACAATTGACGGTCGAGATAAATGAGATACGTTAGCGAGGAGTGTTTTAGAAAAGTAATGAGATGGCAGGTTCAGTAGCATTCTCATTATCTCGTCACATACTGTTCTCGTCACAACCGCATGATCATGCTGTTGCCAAAACTGAAGTCACGGTGATAAACAGCGACGTCACCACTTATTAGCTTTCTTAAACTAATGCCTCGTACGCGACTGTAATAAATTGCACGAGCATTCGAGTTCACCGACTTTCGACATAGAAGCTAATGTTGTGTAAGGAAGAAAATACGAAAGGAATTCCTTCATTTCAGTTTACGATATTGTTTCAAATTATGTTATTCTAAGTGAGGTACATGTCTTTTCATAGTTTACAACTGCTCCTATCGCCTTAATCGTCATTGCAAATCTAGTACATTTATAGAATGAGTATTATCAGAAACAAATTTACCACTGTGCTCTTTTTAAATTAAATGAACAAATGTTTTTAATGTTTTTGTTTCTGCACAGCACTTTATTGTCGATTCCTCTCCTTTAACGCCCAGAAGGTTGGACTTACTTTGAGTTGAAGCTCTGAGGATTGTTCTAAATACTGACGAAGAGAAAATCTACATTTTTCGGATACAAGCGAAGAAAAAAAGCAAATTTGTGAATTGACAGTATCGGGATGCAAATTATGACAGCTCTGTATCGCATATAGCCCTACGATCGGGTCCAATTTTAGGCCGTCAGAACCTTAGTCTTCCAGTCGGCAGGCAGAATTGCAGTCCGCTTGGAGACGAAATCGAAAAATCATGAAGAACACTTTCTATAGGAATTATGCTTCTAAGAACAAAATTATAAATACATTATTTTTTGTATATTGTTTCAAAAACCCTGCAGCGAGCTGCGGTTACTTTTTCACCTGAAATGACTCAAGTGTATGTATTAGGTCCTTCACTATGGTATTTTTTCTTCGGTATAATTTACAACTTTAAGCATTTATAAATGAAAAATTGAACGCAGAAAAATGACACGTATCACGTAAAACAAAGATTTTCAAATATATCTTGACATGTGGAAAATATCAACAAATAATTGGGTAAAAATTCATTTTTCTGTTCAAAAATGCACAGTAAAAAATACCACTCCTATTTCTTTCAGAAAACGAGTATCTTTGAATCCTATGTCGGCATCTTTGATTTCACCAGACCGCAGAGACGTCCAAGTCTCAGTGGCATTACCCTGCATAAAGTAATCCTGCAAGTGCACCACTCATGGTTAGAACCCCTTCCGGTCTACCGATTGGAGTATTCGATGCGTCTCGGTTTACTGTTTTTTTTCGTGTCTAGTTATCTAATAGGAACTCAAATTAATAAATTAAAAAAAAAACTTTTAGCAGTTTAAAGCCCACTTACTTTTAAAACTGTTCAAAGCTAGTTCTATTATAACACGTAAGTAGTAAGGGTAATTAAGTTTGTCGCATCCACATACTATTAAAACCATATGGATGAGTTTGATTCATGTATCATCTTCATCACCAGCATCATCTTCATCCTCATCATCATAGAAATTTCCCTGCCATCATCATCATCATCATCTGAGCATTTAGTCTTCGCCCTTTGTGTCATAATGAATCTACTCGTATTTGCTGTCGCCCTCTTTCTGGGTCGACTTTAATCTCTTATTGTTTTTGGTTTTAAAGCTAAAGTACGCTTCAATAATCTTTACCCTGGCATACGGAGCAGGTTTCTGCAAGAGAGACCATTAAAGCAAAATATATTAAATGTGTGTCTTATTACTTCATTCAATTTACACATCGTTGTCACAAATGGGTTCTCAGGCATCTCTGAAACGTTATTGTCCTATTGTGATGTGTTATTACAATATTATTATTTCCAACATGTAATGGAGTTTTTTTTTCGATCTTGGGTTTACCCCTCAAGGACGTACCCCATGTAGGTACAGAGGCGAAAGACACTATCAAGTCTAGTCACTTTTAAATTATAATAAAATTAGTAGCAAAAATTTTAAAAAATCCATGAAAATAAATGAATCATATTTTTACCCTCATATTTTTCTTCTGTGTCATGTCGTTACTGCTTACACTACTTGTCACCACCATTTCTCTATAAAATTGCAGGAAAATATGGGTATCTAAATTCAATAATATTCGATCATGGAAATAAATTTTCCTCGTGCTATTACAAGCGCTGATATTCGTGTTTCTGAATTCGCTATTAATTTTAAGTACCTAAATCCGGTTTAAGTCAATCATGCTGGGGCTATTCCATGAACGGTTATTGTTCTAAATTCAAAATACAGTGTATCTCCAGTTAACGATTCAAAACTAATAAAATAGAGAAGTAATTAGATATTACAAAAATGTTAATAGTATCATCACTATTACAAAAATGTTAATAGTAGCTAAAAGGTTAATAATATTAATGAAATGTATTCTGGCAATAAGACGTCATTTTATAGCATCACATTAGAAAAAAATCTGTTTGCTTGTGTGATACAAAAACTTGTTCATTAAAGGTAGGAGACAATGTCTTACAATAAAACTCGACGACAATAAGTATCTAACATATCTTGGAAATTGCTACATGTAGTACGTAAGTGAACTTGACTTCATTTAGAATTAATCAGTGACTAGGTTTTATTTTATGTCGTTACTAGTATGAAGTTCTTCCCACACTTGTGAAAGGACAAGAGACATGAAAGTGCAATGAGTGTTTCATCATGCCTGAACCACTTGCACCGTCGGTTGAACGCATCTTTGCTGACGCCTGTCGAAGCCTAGGCCAACGCAGCTCGCGCATCGGGTCGTCTTACGAGCGGGCGGTGGCGATCTACAGTGGGGCGACAAGCCTCAAAACAAGGCAGGCCTTTATTTATGAATGTAATGGATTAAAATGAGCATTTCTTCTTGTTCTAGTATAATTTGTTTTGCAAAGTGAATGAACTATATATTTGAGCTGAATATATCGTTTGTAGGCTGTTACAGCGGTACAACTCAAAATAAAGGAATGTTTAGTCAATTCCCGAATTTAGTTAATGTAGTTAATAAAACTTTCAAACTCATCTATTTCATCCGCCGATTTTTTAAATTGTGCCACTAATGCAGTCCACGAACGATGTATAAAAGAAAGAGATGCAGTCAATGAACTTTAGAGAAACTCATTAATTACAAGAAGTAATTCGATAAATTCGAAGTGCCTTAAAAATTACATTTTGTATGGCATGAATGTCTTGCTTTTGGAGTATCAAAGCCGTAAAGCTCTGATTTGGAAGGATTTTTTTATTCTGAATGTTGTATGTCGCATTTTTAACTATTAAATCCATCTATAAGGTATAATCAAAGTAATTTTACTTATATTTGGGCCTGACTCTGCCCTACCACATCCCCTTCCCACACTTCGCATCGCGAGCTGCATACTCATTCCCCAAAACAAAACATACGGTGTAAGTAAATTTGAGATCGAGACACCCCTCCCCTTGATTCTCTCGAATGCTCAAAAATATTGCGTACAAAATTTGGGAGTGGCTCGGAAGCTCTCGTCAAACACACAACACACACAGACACACACACACACACACACACACACACACACACACACACACACACACACAAAATTAGCAGCAGCAAAAATAAAAAAAAATCGTGAAAATGAATTAATAATATTTTTATCCTCATTTTATCCTTCATTTTATCTTCTCATTTTAGTCTTCATACCCACATACTTTTCTCTTGCATGTATTTATTTAATGCTTCGCTTTTATGTATTGCATATTGATGTTTTCGGGCTTGATAGTTCCGCCCGTGTACTCTGGCACACTGTACGGCGGGCAGTGGCGGGACAGCCAGGGCGAGGGGGGGGGGGCAGTAGGTGGGAGGCAGCCGACTCTGGCTGCTCCGCCGCCAGCCAAGCTATTTTCTGCGGCGGGCGCGGCGGCGGGCAGGGGCGTGTGGGGCCGGGTAGGCGGGCCGGAACGGCACGGCGCGCCGGGGGCTTGCCCAGGGCCCGAAATGGCGCCGTAGTACTCTGGGCCCGCCGCCTAGCCACCTGCTCCCGCCACAAGCCGGAATGCGCTTCCAACCCTGCCTCAATGGGCGGGAAATCATTGTGAAACAACGAATTCGACTGCGATTTTGGAGGAAATGTGGAATAGTATCGTTCGAGTTCGTAGTCACTCCAAAACTGTCATGGATTTTCGACACTAGCTTGACAGCTAGGTCGCATTCAGACGCTGTCTGGAGAAGTAATCTAGTGGCCCGGCTGCTTGGATCGGTAAGTTTCCCGTGGTTTCTCCGATCAACTCCAGGCGAATGCTGGAGCAGTTCCCTAATAAACTGGCCACAAATTGAGCGCTATTTTTCCTTCATCTTCCATGTCCTACCCTCACCTCGGAGCTCGCTGGCCAGCTGGGGAAGCCTCCTCCCGCCATCTCCCGCGATGAAAATTTGCATTTCACGTACGGATCTAATGAGTGACCTCAGCCGTTGACGAGCCCGGAATCACTAATAAAACAATCCAAAAAGTTCATTATTCTCCCTTTAGAATATTTTGTGTAGCTTTTGATCTAATTTTTTTAAGGTGTGAAAATATCGACTTTTTCTACAACTGTAAACAATTTTTTTGTACTTTTGTTGCAGTTCGTAGATACTCCAAAACTGTCATCATCCTTAATTTTACTGATGGAATATTTTGCGTGGCTTCTAGTCTGAATTTTTTTTGGTTTTAATTAGATCGCAACTTTGCTGAAAGAAAGAAATTTCTCATTTTCAAGAAAGTGTGAATGCTTACTTCACTAATACATATATACAGTTCTGATTTTATACATTTATTTTGTCATATTTAGCATAAACAAAGCGTTAGCTAGTGTGAAATACAAACATTAATCAACAGTGAAAAACTATTATCTGCAAATGCGAGGACTAGCAGAAAGAATTAGAGAGGAATCTCGATAACTTATTCTTCATTTCTTCAACTTCATAGTAAATTTTGGCCCAAAGAACTTTCCAATGGAGAGATGAACGCTTCTTTTATGTGATGAGAACAAATGTTTAATTTTTTCCTTTTCAGAATTCAGCAAGTTTGGAAAATGAAGAGGAGGTTAAAGAAAGAAGATAAATTATTAGAAAAAATATAGTTTAAAAGAAAGGTTTTTAAATATTATAGAAACATCTTCTACTGGATCATGAGATGGTTTTAGTTTAAATGTTCTGAAAAAATGTGAAAAAAGGAATGATTAAGTGAACTGTAGAATATATCGGTTGAAAATTCTTCGCTGTTAGTTATTGTTCGTATGTTTCCTTATGATTGCGAGGAAAGTCTTTTCGTAAATAGACGTACTGTTTATAAATAACGGCAGAATTTAATGAATACACACATGTTTATATTCAAATAGTTTTTAAAGTACTAGGTTATGAATCTTTCAGTAGTGTAAAATGAATTATCATTCAATGGAGTCGACCAGCTGATGTGGCTCAGGAAAACAGCTGTTGCCACTGCAACGCCTTTGATCCGAAGGTCCTAGAGTTCGAGTTACGATGCTGGCGGACTTTTTACCCTAACTGTAAAACTGGCTCAAATTTAGCCGCTGTCCAGAGGAGATTTCTAGTGGCCGTCTGCTCTTTTCAGTAGTTCTCAGTGCTTTCTCCGATCATTACCAGGGGAATACCGGAGCAATACCCTCCAAACGGCCCACGGACGGCGCGCTACTCTCCCTTCCTCAACCGTGTCCCCTCGTCTTTTTCCTTTAGGCACCTCCACACATTCGTTATTCGGCGAACAGCGAGCAACCGCTCGCCGAATCCTGAGTAGTGTGGATAAGTTGCTTGCTATTTGCAGAGTGACGAACATTTGGTGCTCACCCTTCCTACCGCGAGTGGGACTTTAGGACACATTAAAAGGGAGCGAACATTCGCCCGAACACATCAGCTGTTCGGGATTGGGCGAGCAGTAGCTCGCTGCTCGGCGAATGCCGAATGTGTGGAGCCGCCTTAACATGCACTATACAATCACATATGTGGGAAGGTCACTTGAGACCTTAAAGCTCATCCGGACTGAGGCGAAGATACATGGAAGAGGGAATCCCGCAAATCAACATACATGTCGGCTCTGAAACTCACTTTAGAGCGGAGTGGAACACAGCCTGGGATGTAACATTTACTTCACTTACGAGATTGATGAACATTTGGGGAGACGTAAACGGAAACACAAAATAATCACAGAGGTTGAATCTTATTGAATCTATCGTAGTAATTTTATTTCTTTGTATCTTTCTGAGGATGCGTATTTGAATATATTCCGATAATGCCCTTTTTATCCTCAGCCTACTTCCTCATATGGACATTTTTGAATTCGCTAAGTCGAAAGGAATCTAAGAAGGTTTTAAGAGGAATTTTCAAACACAATACTTTAGTTCTAGGGTGTTCACTTGCCTTCTTTCACTAGTCGTATCGAAAGATTTTTTCAAGCAATGATATCTTGAAATCGTTTAATTGAAGGATAATACAATTAAAGAGTCACTTTCGTAAATTAGAGGAGAAAATCACTTTTGTATCCTTCATCTAAAGTACAAATACCATTACCCAGAATCTTTTTATTTGGGGTTTCCCACTACTTCAAGTCGTCTCTCTCATCTCAAACCAAAATTTGATGGGGCTACAGAAAGTGCGAGTACATTTAGGAAAAAGCTAGGTAATTTGCCATCCAGACAGTTAGTTCCAAGCACAAACTGGTCCTATCTGTAACACGCTTTACATCATCAACACTAATACACAACACAAAACACAGCTAGAACAGCCAGCAGTAATCGAACCCTAGGCCCTGAGCATGGAAAGGTATAACCAGGGCTCGGACTTTTAGGTGTTAATAAAAATGAAAATATTCATTTTCTATGCGCTTAAAAAGTAAAGTCATGGTGTTAAAACAGCACGTACCTTTTCGCATTTAGTAACAGTTACGTAATACTGATTACAACACTATTTCTCTCCGAATTAACACATCTCAGTCATCATTTTTTGTAAAACTCTCATTACAAATCGTACAATATTTGGAACAAAAACTAAATATTTTAAAGCAAATATCAACACAAATTTGACAACTATAACTGCTTTTCTTACAGGTAAATCATTTCCCAACAATAAGACATAAATCACAAAAATTAGCTCCCGAATCATTGTTGTCGAGTCATAGTTGCATTCCAATATAATATTCTCTGAAGGCTCGTAATTTTTATTTCATATATTTCAAATAGGTTTTAAATAATTTCTAAAAGATGAATGTGTAAATGTTTAACAAAAGACCGAATGTAAGAAACGAACAAAATAATATGAAACAATATACAAATTCTAACTTACAAAGCACGAGACTGTCTGGAATTACGTTTACGAAGCGCAGAAAATTTTGAGCGGGGGATTTTTTGTCGCAAATTACACAAAAAATACACATATTTTCAAAAAATTCAACATGTCTTTATTTGAAGATCTGTTTCTTATGAACACATTTCATTAAGAAAAAATGTATCTTTACAATTTTAGTTGTAGGAAGACGCCGAAATATTTTAAAATTTTCACAAAATCAGGGTTTCCAACGAACATGAGACCACCATTCTCTTAAGCATCCTTTATGCTATCTAAGGACCCAATTTAATAAAAAAATGCCCGGTTTTTTAAAGAAAATAAAAATTGCCTCTGACACAAAATTTCCCAAAAAATAATCATGTTTTTGAAAAATTAAACATGACCTTATTTGAAGATTACTTTTTGATGAACACATTTCATTAAGAAAAAAGTATCATAACAATTATTGTAGTTGTAGGAAGACGCCGATCAAATTTTTAATTTTTTCAATTTGCGAAAAATCAGGGTATTCAATCAACATGAGACCTGTACCATTTTCTTAAACGTAATTCAGACTAGCCAACAACGAAATTTTATCAAAGACGGAGCCGTTTTTTTAGAAAAAACATTGTTTAAACAAAATTAAAAACTGCCTATATTTTACTCAAAATTACGCAAAAAATACTCAAATTTTCGAAATATTGTACATGACTTTATTTCAAAATCTATCTTGAAGAAAGAGATTTTATTAAAGGAAAAAATCTCTACCTTTTATATTTTAGTTGTAGGAAGACGCCGAAAAGAATTTCAATTTTTTCGATTTTCGAAAAATCAGTTTTCTACGAACTTGAGACCTGCACCATTCTCTTAAACGCCCTTTACACAATTCAACAACACAATTTAATTAAGAAAACGATGGTGCCATTTGTTTGAAAATTTGGGAAATGTCCCATGTTCTTCATATAAATTACCCGCCCTACCCCCCCAAAAAAAATTAAAATTTCGGTTTCAAACTTAAGAAACCGCAACATCAGCCTTATCAACAGGGAAATATCAATTATAGAGAAAGTCGGCTGAACAGTTTAGCAGACGTTTCGCCGTCAATCGACTTTTCGGTGTCAAAGACTCACAAAAACATAGATTCTGGCTATACCACGTGTTAGAGGATATTTTTCTAAATTTAGCAACTGGATTTACCCACTTTTTCGTTGCCAGGGCCCTATAATAAGAGTTTTTCTGCGGAATATTCCCCATTTTTCGTGCAGTATTACATAACTCTCTCTACCGCGGTAGCCGTAGCGAGATAGTAAAAATATGTTAAAACGACAAAAATATTTATTACCCTTACGAAAACAAACAACTATGATCGAAAGAGGCCTCGAGGTAAAACGTGTCGTGATCCTCTTTATCATTCCGCACATTTCGTCTGTGCGAAGACTAACCACTGCATTCGAAACTGGTCCATTTTTCACTATGTACTCTAAAGTATACTCTACTCTAGTATACTCATTCTAACTCTCTCTAAGATACTCCCAAGTATACTCTAAAATAAAATAATATAAAGTATACTCTAAAATAAATAAGATTGAATACTCTAAAGTATTTAACTTGAAAATATTCAAAATATTCATTTATTCATGTCAAAGTTAGCGAAGTATTCAATAATATTGGTTTCGACGAAATTATTTATTTTTATGTAACTTAATCAAAATGTTTATTTTCAGGCGATGTGCAATTTGGTATAAGGAAACTATGGGGTTACCTCTATTTCCACTAAACTTTCAACGCTGAGGGTAAAGGGGGAAAATTTGTACAAATGTCCGAGTCCTGCCTTCAACGCTATACATGAACGATTCGAGGATATTTTTCCTCGATGTAAACGCACAAAATTACAAAACAAAAATTTATGATGAACCTATCTATCGGTCACGAGTGTAATGATCTTATCAGCTTTCTGAAGTGGGCGCGAGGAAAGTATTTGTCAGTCAAATTTTTCCATTTTCGATTACAAGTAGCTAAATCGAGGATATTTGCGTGATGATTTCGCATGACGTGTTGCCTCTGCATTAGTACGACGCCACACCTGGCGTTTTTAAGAGTGAAATTGTATCTCGAGATGACCCTGCCGTTTGATGCCTTCATATGCCCCGCGCCGGCATTTCCCTATCGGGAACACGTTACAATGGTTGACCAAGGGAATAATAAAAATCGGAGACGGCTGGTTCCCTACCCAAAATAGGGGTTGCAGCTCTATCAAAGTTGGAAATGTAATTTCCAAAATTCAGAACACTAATACACAAAACGTAAGTAACGCATGTAAATTCATTAAAACTAAGTTTAATAAAGGTTTGTATTCAAATATTACTTACATAATTTAATGAATAGAGTCCATGGTGGTACACCTCCAGTGCACACAGTTCCGGCTTTGATTTTCAATGGACACACTAGTTTTTGTAGTTCTGCATTGTGACAATATCAGGTAATAAAATTCATACAAAATAAATAAAACGGATTAGGATTCCAAAATACGGTGATCATGCTCTATCACTTTGTAACAAACTCTATTCTTTGGACATGATTAATATTAATTCATTCCAAGATTTGTGTTGTTTTTGCTGCTACTGTTGTGATGGTAATGAAATAAAATTATTTGATTTCGAAAATTTCACTGGCCTGGTATCGAATGCAATAATACAAGATCTGCAAAATTTCAGGAATGTTTGCTCTTTTAGTGTGAACTTTTCAGCATATTCATAACTTAAAGTGATATCCAAGAATTTTTTTTTTCAAAATGTGAAGTACGTTCTAATGCGATGAAATGATTTGTCGGTCTGAGTTCACAAGCAGCAGCAGGAGGAAACGGCGATCACAACGACGATTATCAACAATAAAACATATCACAAACAATATTGTCGCACGAGATCTCATATGCACAACGACACTAAATGGCTATATAGAAAAAAACTGCACGCATCTAGACCAATAAACAAAAGCGAAACTGTCAAAGGGCGGTCAACCTTTCCACAAGGCAACCTTTCGACAAAGCAACTCGAACATTTTGAGTCAACAAACGTAATATGGAAAATTATGAAAGAGAAAGACGTTCCACATCTTTTAATCAGAGCTATTCAGAGCCTGTGTGTCGAAAACAAAATAATTATTGAAATGGCAAATAATAAAAAATTGAACCCTGATTCGGAAGAAATAAATTGTGGAGTAAAGCAGGGATCTTAAGGATTATTTTACTGACAACTACAAAATAGATCCACTGCTTTTTGCTGATGACCACGTCATTACATCTAATTCAAAAGATAAGCTTGAGTTTCCTGCCCACTCTTTGAACCATATTTGTAGAGAGTATAATTTACAAATACCTATTGATAAAACGATAATGGCATTCAAAGAAATAGACTCTTTAAGAGAGAAAATAGTACTTGACCATGTTATCTTAGAACAAATCAGCAATTTTCACTATCTAGATTTCCATATCTCATAAAGGAATAACAATGATGCAATAAATAAAGGAAATAAATTCAAGGAGGAAAATCAAGGTGTAGGAAAATCAAACAAAATCTTAAAGCAACAAGCAAAGAAACACGCCTAAAATTCTATAAGTAATGGCTATCTCCACCCTCCTTTATGGATCTGACAACTGGACACCAACAAAAAATCAAGCCAGCCGAATTGATGTTGCTGAAATGAAATTTATCGAACGGGATACACCCTCCAAGATCTGGAAAGAAATGACACTATATGTCAGAAACAAAATATCATTATTATCCAGGATAAAATCGAAATATGCAGAGAAAATTCGTTGCAACTCTGGACAGAATGGAGGACTGCCGCATTTCAAAACAATTTTTAACTACAGACCTGAAGGAAGATGAAATGTGGGTCGCCCAAGGAAACGCTGGAGTGATCAATTTTATATACAGCATTAAAATACTTGAGCCCGGAACAAATCGCTTGTTTTAATCACGGAAGTTGTTGTTGATGATGATCCTAAGTAATGCATTCATTATCTTCAAGAACTGACGGCACTTGTGTACTTTCAATAACGCGCGAATTCATAAAATTAAGATGCGAGGTTCATACGAAAATAGAAAATTGTTATTTTCCTCCGTGTCCTTCGAGGCCTGCGCGAAGGTCGCCAGCGCCTGCACAGTGCATACAATATCAATATAAGGTTGCAGCGCACTCGACGTATCGTTGCAGTATTAAAACGAACGGGGAATGACGAGAGCTCGCAATGTTGACGCATAGGAACGCGATGGTTCGTGCTTCACAATATTAAACGTGACGTCACACACAGGTACGGTGCCTGCATTGCAACTAGACGCCAGTGAAAGTGTTCAACAGGCGTTCTTTCATTTCAAAATAATTTCATACGTTGATGTTGCTGTTCCGATTATTGAATGAAATTAAATGATAAATTATGTTTTTCTAATTAAGCTGTGGACTTATAGGCACAAAAAAATTGTAGCGGTTTTTGAGAAATTTTTGCTATAATTTGCACTCAATTCAAGCACAAATTCCGCAAAATCCATTCGTTTAAAAAAAAATTCACATGACCTTTTTTAAACAACTGATTTTTTAAGAACAGATTTCTTTTAAGACAGAAATATCTGTATTCAATATTTTACTTCGGCAATGCTAACTTTTTTGCAATATTCGAAAATACAGTTTGCGACAAATAGAACCGGAACCAGATTTCTTACGGTTTTTTGTTACGTATGACAAGAAAATATAGAGAAAAAATCGTATTTGTTTTGAGGAAATAGTTGTTTAAAATTGCGTATATTTCTCGCAAAATTATACGAAAATTAATCATATTTTCGCAAATTGTACATTATCTTATTTCAAGATATGTCTTTGAACAAAAGATTTCTTTAAGAAAAAAACTCAAATTCGATATTGTACTTGCATAAAAATCTAGATTTTTCGCAATTTTCAGAAAATAGATATTTTAACGAAAATGAGACCCGCTCTATTTTTTTACCGTCCTTTGAAACATACGAGGAGAACATAAAAAAAGTTGAAGCCTTTTTTAATGAAAAAATGTTTAAAAATTCAAAGTAAAAAAAAATTACTGGACTACCACAAGAGATTTTGCACGCGTTTCATAATACGAAATACCCGCACTGTGGTGGCAGTAAAAATGGAACATGATTTATCGATAGTTGTTCGAATTCTTTGTACTCTAGAGGATAAGAGGGAAAAAGTACAACCTTTAAAATTTTTCATTAAGGATAGTTGCATTTTGATCAATAAATACGAGAATATGCAACATTTAGGCATTTAAACACAAAGTAGGCATTTATTAGTGAAATAGGCAAATATAGGCACTATAAAATACGCGTATAATACTCCTAACGCCCGAAAATGAACAAGTAACCTAAAAGATTGCGTTTTCCATTGAAGGGAAAAATAGGCAAATAGGCAAAAAAAAAAAAATCGCAGTTTATTCCTAATATATTATTAGGAATTATTATTAGAGGATTGTCTGGGGGTTGGACAACCATGCAACCTAAACATGAGCCGCCACTGATGTAAACGATCAGTGATCACATAACAAATACAATAACAAATTATTTTTATTAAAATTATGAATCGTTAGTTTCTAAGTACATAATGATTATGTTATTGCAAAAAATACAAAATGGTTCAGACTTCCTCGTATAATTTAGTTTCTTACTCTCTACCCAGCTTCAAATCTATAGGCGCCTAAGGGTCTTATGGAAACCTCATGCGGAACCTACGACTCACCTGAGGACATTCCCAGAGAGGAGATCCTTCGTGCTCCCCTTAGGAGTATTTTGGACCAGTTACTGGCACTTCGAAAGAAACAAAACAAGGAAAAAAATATGAAAATATTTTCTTCTAGATTTTATTTTAATGTTAAAGCAAACTACTATATAAAAGGTTTAAGGACTGATTAAAACTATTCAGGAAAATTGAGTAAGAACACTAAACCGCATTTGCTTGTTTAGATATTGAAACTTACCAACAGTGAAACCACAACAAATAGAATATATTCTATAACGTTCGTGTATTAGTTAATTATTCATATTGGTTTTTATTTGTTTATTTAACATAAAACATATTGATACACAAAACATTACAAAATAAACTTCATTAAACTGGGTCACTTAGAAGCAGAACTATGAAAAAAATATTTTTAATATTTTATTCACCATTTGAAGAGTATTACAAGGCTATTGCTTTGGTATGTCAGTTTGTACATTCTTTCATCACCAAGCTCATCATATTGACATGGAATAAACAAACAGTTTTGAAGAAACATATTTTATTAATAGTTGAAATAATGCCAATTCATATAATTAATAATATTTTTTAAAGCTCAGTCTTTACAAAATATAGAGCAATTCTAATGGCACAAAAAATAAATACCTGTATTAAACTGTACAAAGTATATTTACAATACATTGCAGGCATTGAAATTAATTCTGATGGATTTCCTTACATTAACAGAGTTTCCCAAATCGATATCGTTTCAACAGATCTCGGTACACTCCACTGGCTAAAACAGGTTTATAACGTGTTATAACAAACAATACTGGACTGACCTATAGACACAATGAGACACACATTATTTTTATCAAGTGTGATGAACTCAAAAACTGAATAAGGATAACATAATGTGTGATAGTAAAAGTAAGTAAAATCTTTTAAATATTTTCTAAAGAATAGACTTGCAAAATCGAATAATATATCCAATCCTATTACAAATTCATTCCTTACCATGTAATGAAAAAGGACGTATGAAATAATCATGCATCTTTTAGTATTTTCAGGAAACGTGTGTTACGTGAGGGACTAGTTAGTTCTTTGCCATTCCAATTAAGTCCGAGAAAGGAGCAATGCCGTAGTTGTTGGGATAAAAAGTGGTCTTGGAAATCATGACAATTCATAATTATTGATAAAGAAATGTAAGTTGTTTTTAATTTTATTGACAGTATTTAATTACTCCTTGACGTTATTTGAAATTTAAGGTGACTAAGATTGTGTACGGACCGGAAGGGAAGTGCTATTGATTAAACATCAATCTCAAGATAACATTCAGTATATTATCCGCGATATTTCCGCAGTATCATTGAGCTAATTACAATGGGACCTGTTTAACTTCTCCTACATCCCCACAACAAGCCAACACGATCGCCAGGCAAAGAAGAAGATCTAGGCAACGAGATAAGTTCTTATTCGTCCATAATAAATTCGAGGTCGAAGTACATTTTACGCAGACTTCGATTTCTTGGGAGAAAGAGACTGCATTTTACAGAAATTCCATGTTTCGTAATTTTTAGGTGCAGTACGAACCATTTTGTTAAATAAATGCTTTATTTATCCGCAAAAATTTTAGTATGCAGTTATCTCATTTGACTATAATATTTTCTCATTTTTATTGATGAAGATTGCATGAGAAGGGTGTCTGATATTACCATGATACACCTTTTCTTACAAAAGTTCCATATTTCGTGAAACCATTCAATTTCTGTTGATTGTAAACAGATGATTTCACATTTATCAGTTGGCATCACAATGCCCAGAGTCATCATTTTGCCAGCAAAATTTTCATTGCCTTTTAAGCTAAAAGAGGCCCTACAATTGCCCCCTGCCAAAACTTGATCGTAGCTTGTCACTACTTTCATCAAAACTTCATATAACAAATACCTGCTCGTAAATTCAGAAAAAAATCCAAAGGATTCCAACGTGCTAATCGTGAGGCTTGGTGCAGGGTCCCTTTCATTCCAGGCGCGGGTAAACGGAAATGGTGTTGGTGGAGGGACGTGGCAGGTGGGAGGCGCGGGGAATGATGGACGGGCGCGGGGACCGGGCGAAGGCGGCGGCCGGGTCGTCCTCCGCGCTGAGCAGCGGCTCGTCCTCCTCCGAGTCCCTCCACGACGGCTTCAGCCGCAGCATCAGGTCCGCCAGGATCATGAGCGTGCCGACGGCGGCCAGGCCGAAGAAGATGCCGGCGCCCAGCTGCGGCGCGATCACGATCAGGTTCACCAGCGGCGCCAGGTCCGGCGTCAGCTCCACGCGCTGGTTGAACCACACCATCGGCACCCACTTGCGCCCTTTGATGGTTTCGTACATCCTGCGGAAATTTCCATCGGATGTGAGACTACGTACGACGGAATGGTTCCTAGTCTTGCACCCCAGATATAAATGTAAAAATCTGAGCTTTTTTTTCTTCTTTTTTTCAATTTATTATCAATTGAGGTATTTGGGTGTGGGAGATGACCTCTGACATGTCGCGAAACTACACAATTATTACGCCTTTCTTGTAAATAATCATGTTTACGAGATATAAAGAGAGCCAGCGCATCAGAGCTGGCTCTCTTTATATCGCATTAACTTTAAGAGTCCAGAAAAATTGACAATGAAAACATATCGATAATTTATATGCAGCACATTTCCGTTAACTAATAGTATATGTTTTGCACTTTCGTGTGTAATGTGAAATGTCAGTTATTATTGCGCCCGAACACCTCAATTGAAGTTATGTAAATGTAAAAATATTTAAGTGGTTAGGCGAAGATCCTGGCCTCGCTACAAAAAAAGACATTATTATTATTATTATTATTATTATTATTATTATTATTATTATTATTATTATTATTATTATTGTTATTATTATTATTATTTATAACTTTCATATCAGTGGAACAATTAAGTAATTCAAAGTGATGTATTGAACATTGTTTCGTATTATAGTGAATTAACATAACCATCAAAACAAAGGTCCAGGTTTTTAACAGTTATTTTACGTTGAATAAATATAGGAATAAAATAAATATATTTGAAGTGGTGAGTAGTTCAATAGTTCCAGACTAAGTGAATGAGACGGCATGCCAACGATTTCTTCTATTGCATAACAATCTTGGAACTGAATCTTACTTTATGATTTATGCTTTTCAGTCTGTGTTCTCTGCATGTTTTCTCAGAGTAGATCGTCTTTATAAGGCAATGACATCAAGAATTATGAGCAAAAGTTGATCGTTTTCATGGCGTGCATTATCTACACACCAATATCAATGAATAACTGAAATTCTGATGTAAAAATGAGTACGAAGACGTTAGCTTTAATTAATTGCTTGAACTGAGCGACCTTATAAATGAAGCCCATGACTTTTGCTGACGCAATCGTTCCTTAACTGCGTCTGTAATAAACGTCAATGAAAGCGGTGCCCAATTTCCTCTCTTGGAACATACTTGCAATTACTTTACCCAAATTTGCCAAATACAATATTCTTTAAAGTTAAGTGCACCAATAGGTAACAGTGAACTGAATGTACACGCTTAGACAATAACATGGTCACAAAAAAGTTACGAACAACTGTATTGAGGTTTCTGAATGTTAACCTTGTCCTTTGTTCTGCTAGAGACACTATAAAAGAATCGCATGTGTGGTATTTTCCGTGATGGAGATGTGTTTCTCACAAAAAAGGTGAAGGCACAGGATCAGCGAATATTGACTGGTTTTGGTAAGGTAAGCGGTACCTTAATTTATTTAGATTGAAACCATCATGTACTCGGGTATTCTTCGAAAGTGTAAAGTAAAAACCAACACTCACAGACCTCAAAGTAAAATACTGAATTTACGCCGATATCAATATCTTCCTTTAAAATTCAGTGACTGTATTAAATCAGGACAAAAATTAATATTCTAGTAAAATATATTGTCTTCTGTTGGATCAAAAACTAAGGTGGTTATCTCATGTCCAGGCAATAGCTAATAAAACGTACACAGAAATTTCAAAATTAATCCGCGAATAAATTTTAAATCTTCCTTTAAAATAGAATGGTTCATTACTATACAAATCAATAATTAGATCGACCCTGACTTATGCCAGCCCCATCTGGTGCAACACTGCCCCTACCTATTTGAAAAAAGTACAAGTAATAGAAAATAAACTCCTTTGCAGAATTATTAAAGATTATTGATTTATTCCGAACACACAGATTCACAGAGATTAACACATAGAACCTCTTGACTTGTATATCAACACACTAACCAAATCTTCTTCTCTAATCTCTCACCTTGCACAAATTCAATTGGGTTAGGTGAACAAAACGAAGTTGCGGTATACGTTCATGATATCCTAAGGATATACTCCGACCACGAAGATCATTCACTAAAGCCAGACGACTGCGAGATCGTCCGAAAATATTATAAAAATTGTTTTTAAAAATCCCACTAAAACATTATTGCTAAACAAAGAGAATAACTATTTAAAAAAGGGGAGATTACTTGGTTGTTGATTTACTGTTTTTGTCACCTCAGGAACATCTTTCATTAGTGAATACAGCTTATGTAACAATTATAAGAAGAAAAAGGGAATTCGAATTGAGGTTGTGATAGTAGTGCATAACGTATATCAGGCTTTGTATATCAGGATAAGTATATCAGGCTTTGTTACAGTTCATAAATCTTTTGACAGGGCAATATTTTCGTCAAAACTAATTCAGAGACACTGACGTAAGACCCATTAAAGTTTCAAGAACTTTAGAACATATTCGCAGGTAGCTAACAACCAATGCCGGACTTAGGATCATCAATGCAATTTCCAATCCCCAGATTAACAGGGTTACATTTTTAATTAATAAAGTAGAATTAAAAATCTCCGTTAATTCTAAGTACCGTAATATATTAGGACACTTATCCTTGATACGTAATTTTTCTTGTCTAAGGTTCAGTTAATGAAGAATATCATGTTAATGAGTTTCATTGCCAGTAATCCATGGATATTATATCATGTACATGAGTTCTATTTCAGAAAAGACAGATTAACCGATTGATAAATTTGAACCATCTGTGAATGACAAGCTACGACCCAAAGAAAGATGGATATAGTAAATGTCAAAATATCTTGCAAAGGGAAGAAAATGTTTAATGTGTGTAATGTGCATTTCTTCGGTTGCGTCAATGACAAATAAAAAGACTTAACTAAAATCCTGTTTTGGCCACTTACCCCTGTTGGTAATGATACAATATGAGATAAATATTCTTAGTTTTAAACTACTCTCCAAAAATATTCTAGGAAAATTTCCTATTGTAAATATGACTGAATATACATGAATTTCAATTAATATTTAGACATGCCAATCTCTTTTCCTGAATAATTTGTTTCTACTGAAAGAATCGAAATTATTGAATTAAAATTTTAGTTACTGCAAGTAAAATCATTTGGGCAAATCCTGGTTTGTCGCGTTTAGGATTATTAGGGGAGACATTTGATGGTTAGGATCTTTTTTACAAGTCGTTTTTCTATTCTTTCAGAATGATCTCCCTAAATTGGCTTTTCGTTTAATTCTTAACTAGGTTATTTTTCTGTGTATTACCTTCATTAAATACCCGCTCTAAGAAATATTTTTCTCAAGACAAACTGAAAAAAGAGGTGCCCATCCACACTATTGCCGGATAAGGGGAGCAGGAGTACTCTAGGACTTCCCGGTCAGAGACACTGGCGTGACATCAACTAATGTTTTGAGTAACCAAAGTTAGTTTGAACACAGAGCGAGAGGCTCAATAAAAGTATTCTGAACTCACGTATATAATGAGAAGTCACATACACAAAGGAAATAGATGGTTAATGCAAAAAATATCCTTAGAGATCTCAAGAGAATTCAGTTTAGAGCGCGAGATTTAAACAAGATCATTGCATCTCCATGTTCTAATCATAACCGGTCTCTTACTGTGTTAATTTATGGAGCAGGCCAGTTTGTAGGTATCAGCTAAAAAGTGCTACTTATTTGTCCCATGTATATTAGGGACAAATAGGAGGTCGCCCATACATATTATTCCTAATAAAGAATTGAAGTATTCAACGACTAATCAATACTGTTCCCGGAAAACAATATGAATAGCTCCACCAAATATCACGTAGCTTCAATCACTGTCTACCACTGCTCTAGTAGTTCTTGTATCGTGAGGTAAAATTTCAGTAAATAACAGTTCTACAACCTTGCAAGCGCAACATTTGCAAAAATCTAATAAATACACATCTGTTACGAAATCTGTTACACATCTGTTACACATTTGTTACGAAAACTTAATTCATGATATGAAATCAGAGTTCAGAAATACTTACTCTATGTCTGTATACTTGTCCAGCATAAGATTAAGTTGGAAGCGGGCGTTTGCAAATAATGGAATCCCGGATGCCTGAAAGAAAAAAGAAAGCGTAACATTTGAAATCCACTTATTTCAAGCACTAATTATTAATTTTTACGTTCTCTAGAGAATCACTTTTAGCAATAAACTCGTTTTTCACATCTGAACGTTTTTTCGTTGTTCCATATTGCCAGTAGCAGCTTTGTTCGTTCATTCATCTGCTTATACAGTTCTTTCGAACTACACTCTAGTATCATTAAATTTCTCTTAATGCGGTAATTAATAATGCTCTAATAATGCTCTAAAGAATTTATTTACTGAACTTCCAAAATGTAGAATTCCCTTCCATTTCAGGAGTTCGGAACAAATAAACGAGATAATTGGACAAATGTTGATTGAATTGTCACCACTCTTCCTCAACAACAACAACAACAACAACAACAACAACAAAAAGAAGAAGCTTCGGTCATTAATACAACTTTACTCGGTTTTGACGGAAAATTATATCATTCTTCAAATGAAGTAACGTTATTTGGTAATTGTAGCGGTAATTTCATTTCAAGCCAATAACTAGTGGTGCTACTACTCCTCACACTTTCTCGCATTTTTCTAAATTTGCAATTTTAAAAATTCAGAAAGTTCAACGAAAACTAGACACACGCCATTCTCTTAAGCATCCCTTCTTCTATCCGTAGAAAAAATATAAAAATTTGAACCGGTTTTTGAGAAAAAATGTAACTTTTTTAAATTGCCTATATTTCACACCAAGTTACACGAAAACAACTCATTTTTTCCAAAAAATTGAACGTGAAAATCCGTCTTCAAGTAACACATTTTATTAAGGAAAAAATATTCAATATTATAGTCGTAGCATCACGCAAAAAATGCACTTTTGCAATTTTCAAAATTTTCCAAAATCAAAAAAAAAATTCTTGGATTTCAAGAAACATGAGACCAACACCATTCTCTTAAGCATCCTCTACGCTATCCTAAGACAAAGTTTTATCAAAACAATACGGCCAATTTTGAAAATATTTTTGAGACTTCATTTAAAGTACTCTCAAAAATCTTTTGAAAATATTCGTTTGAAACTCCCAAAGCCCTGAGTTCATTTAGATCGATTGGAGAATATCAATGTTGAAGAAAATCGGCTGAACGATTTAGGTGCTAGCGATGATCAACGAACAGGCAAACGGTGTGACAGAAAGACGGTGAGATAGACAGACAGACAGACGGTGAGACAGACAGACGGTGAGACAGACAGATGGTGAGACAGACAGACGGTGAGACAGACAGACGGTGAGACAGACAGACGGGGAGACAGACAGACGGTGAGACAGACAGACGGTGAGACAGACAGACGGTGAGACAGACAGACGGTGAGACAAGCATGAGACGGTGAGACAAGCAGACGGTGAGACAAACAGACGGTGAGACAGGCGTTTTTCCGTCAGTCACTTTTTCGGTGGAAAGGACACACAAAACCAGGATTTTGGCAACACCACATGTTAGAGGAATCTGTCTCTATTTTTAGCAAAAGGACTTATGCACTTTTTCGTATCTAGGGCCCGGCAATAAGATTTTTTCTGATGAAAATGTTCCATTTTCCGGCGCCCAATTACATAACTTTCTCTTCTTACGAAGTACCTTCTAAGCGCGAGAAAGTAAAATCGCAACTCATTGTTGAGGAAAGAGTATTCTAGTGGTACAAAATTACCAAGTTGTAAATCTAATTATAGCAACAGTAGCAGAAAATTATCAGCCGACAAACTCAGAATCACATTTTAAGTACTACAGTTTAAATTGAGGCTCTAAAGATAAAGATTTTTATAGTGTTGATTAGGTTTTCTCGAGCTGATCAAACATGTTGTACCATTCAATAAAATGGAACACCACCTCGGAAGTGCACAGTCATTTTCTGTAACATGTCATAACATAACGGTGACAGGATAATTACGACGACATTCAGAAATAGCTACGACTCTCCAAAACACATTAGATTAAACCAGATTCATTCAGATATGAATTATCATTGCTTCGTCATAAATCTGACAGATACTTAATAATAATTTCAAGTAGTAGGCGTGATGTAATGTTTTTCCAAAACAGTATTTCAAGACTTTCTAGAATAATTTTATAACAATCAAACCCAATTTTCACTTAAGATACATCTTCTATTAAAGTGAATGTAACATTGATATTCTTTCGTAAAAACAATTGCAGAGGTCAAAAGATTATCCAACGAACACGAAACTTAATTCGTAATTGATACGAAAACATCCATACTTACTACAAAAGGCAATTTAGAAAAGGAAATATGTATTTATTCGGAAAACTCTAAGTACAATGGCTTATAATACATCAAAATGGTCTATTAGAACGGCTGAGATGGCTAAGGCAGGCGTACAATGGCGATCTCGATCCGAGAGATTGATTCCCTCTTAGGCATTGTTGTTTACCCACGTGGCGTGGCATGACGAGCTTTCCGACACACCACGCAACACTTTTCGAACCATGTCATTTCAGTCTTAATCTGGTTGGGTGGCGAAGAAGCTTGCGTGGGAGGCAAATGAACGTTACATCTATGCAGTCTCGTTCCTTGATCAAGTGTGTTGCGGCATAGTTGGAGAGAATCAGCCACCACATTCCCGTTGTTTGCTCCTTCTCCTTAGTAGGCTAATACCTTCCACCAAAACCGGCAAGCGTCCTAGAGATCACAGAATATGGGGTAGATCGCCAAATCCCTCTAACAAGAAAAGAACTGGTGGTGCTACAGACAGGCCCAGACTTTCTGGTCCTTGAGAAGAAATAAAGAATTCCCACAATATCTGGTACTTGTTAGTACCTAATCTCTTTAGTCTAGACTAGCTTTTCGGTTTGGGCCCACCCTCTTCCAAGCTGCCGTCAAGTGCCGCCTAAATGAATTTTTTCACAATATCTCAATTTTTTCGGACCCCTATTAGTAGAATTGAAATATATCTTTAAACATATTATAAAAGAGTACAACCTGGACTTACATTAAAATTTTCATTGACAATTTTGGAGCCATTATTCAGAAAATGATGTTTAAGTGTTTCTAAAAATGCGCAATTTTCCGTTTACTCTCAGAAAACTTTCGAGTTTACGAGAAACTTCATTAGATATAATTTTAAGCCTTACTGTCACAATTGCAATATTGTATGAAAATTTCCACAATGTCCCAGGGTCTTGTTGTAAAGTACTGCCAATGTTTAAAGAATTCTTTTCAAAATTTCATGGATTTTGAGTCAGTTCGGATACACAATTCATTTTGGAAGACAATTCTACTAATCCGTAGTTTAGGCGCTAGTCATGTTTATACTTGACACGCAATCGGGCGGGCTGACGAAGGGAGGGACGGATGGACGGACGTTTTGAAAAAAACTTTTTTTTTTTGGTAGCAGAGAACCGCAAAACGTGTTGTAATCTCGTAATCGATTTTCCGTAGGTTACGTAAATTTGCTCTATACTACGATGCAAACCGGGCTCCCAACAACCGAGGAGGGGAGGGTGGCGATCCGACACCAAGCTGAATTGATTAAAGGAAAGAAAGGAGCAACCCATTGCCCCGAGAACCCGCGGTGCAGGGGGCCAGCGAGGTGTCGGGAGGGGGTGTTCACTTTAGGGACCGTGAGGCTAGGATCCGAGGTCGTACATGCTCCGTTCGACAGCCCTGCGGCCACTGCCTGTCACTTACCGGGTTGAGCGCGAACTCTACGCGGTGCTTATCGGGGTCGGGCTGCAGTCCTTCGGAGTACGACAGGTAGACGGGGTCCGCCTGGTAGAAATGCGGCATGGACAGGATGAGCGGGGCGTTCCAGCGACACAGCGAGATGTTGAGCGCGCCTCTGGGCAAGCACTCGCCCAAGCAGTTGCACGCCTTCTCCGGGTACAGCTGGCCGTTGTCCATGGAGCTGTTGTCGCCTTCATACACGAGCCCGGGCACGCCCAGGAACTTCGTCTCGTACGCGTACGGCAGCGGCACGGCCCTGTGCAACGTCAGATGGAGAGCGGGTAGGGAAACAGTTTTAGCGAA
Source organism: Teleogryllus occipitalis (assembly GCA_011170035.1). Taxonomy (NCBI): domain Eukaryota; kingdom Metazoa; phylum Arthropoda; class Insecta; order Orthoptera; family Gryllidae; genus Teleogryllus; species Teleogryllus occipitalis. Next base: position 38,090 of record BLKR01015590.1, read on the forward strand.
ACGTCATGGATCTCCTGCTACTAGCTATCTCTATAAATATCTTATGGCTAGCTCAATAGTTTTTTCTTAATGTTAATATTATTATTATTATTATTATTATTATTATTATTATTATTATTATTATTATTATTATTATTATCGTACAACAGTTTCGAGGATTATTTTTTTTCCCTCATCTTCAGGCTAGAACATTATGTAAATAAGAAAATCTTATAGAAGCACAGATACATCACGTTGACGTTCTTCATGAAGTTTCAAGGTACCGTAACGAACCACGTTCTGCACTCACAACCACCACCCCGCCATCATTGTGGTCTCCTTCCCTTTTAAACACAACAGCGAGCAAGAGCACGAGTGAGTGCTGCTCGTGTCTCAAACGGGCGGCACAAAAATAAAGGGGCCAAAACATAATAATAATAATAATAATAATAATAATAATAATAATAATAATAATAATAATAATAATATCTCAGGATTTGAAATATTTCGTAATAAACTTTCAATATTTCAAGGAGTTTATTAAGTAATGAAGCGTGCTTGAAAATCTACCGCTCGTACGAGTTAGCTGATTGAATATTTTTACTAGGAATTGATGGATTTACTGAAACATGCGTTATTATACTACTCAACAATAATATAATACATTTTCGTAAGAAAATCACGAAGCACATCCGTTGTTGTTACGCTATTTTTTCTATTGTCTTTCTTCTGGCAAATAAACATACCATACAACAGAAACAAATACAATTGCCCTTCTTTTAATTATAATTTGACAATAAAAGTACATTCACACTAAAATGACGTTCACAATCATTCATTTTATTTATGCGCATATCTGTGCAATATTGTTACTGATTTTTCAAAACCAAATAATGGATATTTTTATTGAAATTTAGAATTTACTCTTGCAAGTTAATAATCTTTGGCCTTGTTCATTTCTAAACCGTCTCCTTTAAAATGTTCATTTCCCTTTCCGATGATAAACAGCACATTTCGACTACGAATTACATTTTTTCTCGCCAGGGACCATTTTCTCCTTCCCAGCGTCGAAGTCCAGGTTCCATTCGTTCCATACACGAAAGTTGTGAATTACTATTTTTAAATTCTGTTTATGACATTGAAAATTCCCGCAAAACAAAATGTTCTCGTCATTCTGTAATGATTAACTATTATTCAATTTGTGACTTTACATTATTATCAAAACTATTACCCACCGCGAAGCTCATCAACAGAACACGTCCTTACCTCACCGCGACTACATGTGAACTTTCACTAAACTAAACTCTTGCAATAATGGCATCAGTCTATAGTTCGTGTTCTCGGCACAAAACAACCTTTAGGTCGCTCCTTCTTGGTATGTTTTATCTTTCATGCATTCTCATTTGCTATTGCCTATCACACTTCATTTTTTTACTTTGTTTATATTAAAAACCAAATTCATAAATATCCCTATTCCAACTTCATAGTTCAACATTTTTTTGTGAACTTTAATAGAACAATTTTTTAAATAATGATACCCCCATTAAGATTTGTGCTACATTAGTACAAACATTTTACCTACATGCTAGAGTCAAAGTATTTAGTGTGGCCAATTCGAATAATATCCTGAAATTATGTGCTATTTACTTTACCTAGTCATTATGCATAATTAGGGCTGTGATTTATATGCAATAAAACAGGGAAATATGCACATATACTATATATGTAAATATATTTGGTAATATATGCTATTAAAAAAGGAAAATATGCAAAATAGTGTAATGTAATGTATAAGAGTAAAAATAAATAAAAAGTGTAATGTGGAAAATATGTTTACAGCCAAAAAAGATACAGTAATCTTATAAATTGTTACTCGTACAAGCGACAAACATTAAGTCAATGGCTTAATTTTGAAGAACACTCATTTCTTAGTAAAATAATGGAAAATGCAGTTAATATACATTTCACTAGATATTTCATCAAAAATATGACTTTCTCTCAATTATAATAAAATCTAAAACACAATAATCAAATAACTTAAAACTTGAAAATCTTGACTTATGCGTTTCACTTGTGAGCCGGCGATATTTGGGTAAAAGAGAAACGTGAGTAAATTGGAAAAGATGGGACATACCTTGAACAAAGTCTATTGATCACTTGCAAAATTGTTGCAACCTTTTTCAAGTTCTCAAATTCAAATGATCGTCTATTTGGCATCAAAATCGCTTTAAATCGGCTGAATGACCGCTCCACTTCAACAATCAACAGGTAACTTAGACAGAACATCTTTTATTTGATCAAAGTAGTTGGAATGATACTCAGCCGCCTTCAGTCAAGTGCCCCGTGACGACTAGTTAGGCAGGTAGAGGTAGGTCAGGGTAATTTGTCCTAAAAATATCCACACGACCTGCAGCCTTCGAGAATACTTTCTTGACAGTTGATATCAACTGATCAACATCTGGGAATTGAGATTTCACAGTTTCTGCAACAGGATGAAAAGCGTGAGCAAGGCAAGTTCGATGAAGTTTAGGATAGAAAACCTTTATCGCAGCCTCTGCTTTTAACATTTAAGGAGCACCATCCGACAGAAATAGTAGAACCTTTTCATACTCAACTCCACTTGGCCATAGAACACTCATTGATTCATTAAAATACCTCGCAATTAGGGGGGATATGTTCTATTCGCTGATGAGGGGTGAATATGCAACAAAAATATTCAAATATGGCCCAAATATTTAAAAACTATGCAATTATTGTGATATATGCGAAAATATGCGAAATGAAAATAGATTAAATTGATATGCCTCAAAACGTATACAATTTGTTCAAACGAAATGTTTTAGTTAACAGAAAAAATATGCAAATGCATATAAATCACAGCCCTATTCATAATATTTCACCCAAATCTGTTAATGTGATTCTCTTAAAAAATAATCACTTTATATAACACTTACGCGGTTCAAGTTAGAGAGGTAACGCGTGTTCAAGTTAGAGTCGAGGCGCCGTTGTTCGGCATCCACATAAAACATCCTTGAGTCTGCCCAACGCATAATTTCAAACGCATTTTTTGTCAAAATATAGTTTTGCCAAACAATTGTTTTATCCTAAAAAAACTGTTGCTTTTTAAATTTATTTAAAAAATGTGTTTGTTTATTGTTTTTAAGCAACTAAACCGCGTTTTTGATAGATTACACAGTTACAGAGATGATCAAATAGCTCATTCGATTCCTCTCGACAAATCGATTTGCAAAATTCTTACCCGATTACCCTTATGATATTCTGGCAGAATTCTAAAAAAAAACTGTGTTTTTATAGTTTCAATGCATCTACAATTCGACTGGACAAATGCCGAGAATTACAACACTTCCTGGCATTTACATGAATCGTTACTTCTTGATTCATCAGGATGAAGATAATTAAACCTATTTTTGTAATGAAACAAAACTTTAACAAGTATTATAATCGATACTTTTTCATGTAAATTTCTACGCCCGAAAATGGACGAGTCGGGAAACTGCAATATGTTTAAAATTCAGAACTTGCAAAGCACAAATAATAGTGTTTGAAAATATCAAGCGGAGGCGCCACGCTTAGCTAGTTATTCATAAAGCGATTAAACATAACAGCTGATTAAGCATTATGGTCATAACATTATATTCTACGAGGATATTCTCGAGATAACTGAGGCGGTCAAGCGCACGATTACTTCAAATACACGGAACCTCGCTTAACATAAACAATGTTGGTTTGACACAAACACGGCATAATAATAGGATCTTAAAGCTAAAATGCTTTCTGAGTGATTTTTCTTTGTATATTTTTTATGTGAGGTGTAATTCTTAATATATAAAAAAATATCATTTCATTATATGTACTACATATATTGAACAGGTGGCGCAAGAAACATACGCTCTTTGATTTTTTGTTGTTTTGTTTTACTGTGTAGAGTGATCAGACGAAACATATTTAATTTGTTGTACCATTAAAAAAAAACTGAATGTGACTAATAGGCGGAATAGTGCAAGAAGTGCATATTCATCACGAAACGTACAGAAAGTATGCTAAAAGAGTTGTTTTCGCATTTATACTGTTTATGTACAGAGAAACTGGATGATTCTACTGTCTCGTTCAGTTGTAACTCAGTTCCTGTACAAAAGAAAGGACGGAAGCTGGGCCCGTAACACGAGTCTTAGAGTCATGGTGAGTGAATGACGACACAAATGTCTTAACGAAAACAAACACGGGTTCAGCGTAAATATGCGCTAAAGACTGTGCTCAGCGTAAATATGCGCTAAGTACCTTCACAACAGACGTCATAGATGAACTGCGAAAGAGCCACAAACACGCTCGGTAAGTATTGGGTATATCGTCGTTTGATAAGTATTTTCGCTTGTATCTAACCTTGTTTCTTTTGAAAAGTGTCATAGACGTCATCTTATTGCGTCGTAGAATTTGCTGTAACCTACAACGTTAAATAATGCACTTGAAAGTAGATGTACTAGTATCGAAATACACAAGAATTATCCCGTTCTATTTTTGACAATCATACAATAACACCAGCAATTTCAATTGTAATTATTTTGTTCCAAATGTTTGGAAAATATTAAAAAAATATAATTTCAACTGAAATCGTTCTTTCTTATTACATGACTGTCAAAAATATAATGGGATTATACATTATGATGTATTGAAAGAATACGACAATAAAAAGTAACAAGAAACAGATATAATAGTAACCTACTAACATGTTCATAGATCATAAGGCACAATTAAACACTTCGATTTTACAGGGAACTACTAGCCTAATAAATTGTGAATTGTAAACAAGAAATTTAAGGAGCCAACTTTAAGATCTGTGGTCAATTAGGACCTCAAATTATCTTTCTCTATCACCACTGAGCCACCCCAACAGCTGCAAGTCTTATTTTGGCTTTAGTGAGGCCAAAGAATTGATTAAAATTAAATTAGACAACATTAGAATAAAAATAGATTATTTATCGGACGTGGAATCGCATATAGCGACGTTTGTTAATAGTAACTAGGTTTCTGATGACAATTACTTACAAAACCTTACTCCAATATTCACGATCGGGAAGGAATAGCAGGACAAAAACGGTTTCCTTAAAAACATTATTATTGTATGGAAGAAAACTGTTTTTAATCTTGTGAGTGGATATTGAGTAGTACTAACAAAATAAACGCATGTTCTGGAAAATACAATACGAGGAAATTAGTCATGTTCTCTCCTCTAATACGGCGGACTTTTCTATGTAGCCTTGGCTTTCATCTCTGTTGCACAAAGTTCCTCTTCCTGAGTGTTCCTTGTAGTACATCCGGATGCCATTTAATGAAGGACTACAAGACTCAACGTCCTCAATTTATCGGAGCACCGGGCTTCCTTTCATAAGTTTCCGTTCGTTTATTTCCAACAATCCTGGGCATTCTTTATTTGCTGTGTACAAACTACGGTTGAATTTCATTCGCCCACACAATATGTGTACATTTAGGGTCATTTCATTTCAATATTTTCTTTGATGTTTCATAAATAGATCATTTACTCATTCGAGAAACATTTTCTTAAATTGTTTCATACATCTATCTAGAAATTAATGTTATTTCTGTCTGGATAATTAATGAACCGACCAAGACAGGCGAGGTGAGGTTGGTGCCTCAGCCCAGCATATCCGGTTTGAAAGGGTGTTGAGGGGACGCATCTCGTCGTAGCCGAATCTTCTCGCGGGTTTGACCTTAGTCTCTTCTACTAAACGTTCAACATCAACATGTTACACACACTTAAACGAATACCTGTTGAGTGTCGCGTGCTGGTAGAGGTGGCTCAGGACATTAACTGATGATACTGCAATGTCTCTAACCAGCAGATCTTAGAGTTTGAGACCCAACTGTGACAGGATTTTCGACACTAGTTAGATAGGTCGAATCAAGCCGCTGACTGGAGGAGAATTCTAGCGGATGGCTGCTCTGATCGTTAGTTTTCGGTAGTTTCTCCGATACACACCTGGAAAATGCTGGAGCAGCACCTCCCAAAAAACGGGCCAAGTAGCGCGCGGGTGAGCTTTCCTTCCTCTCCCTTGTTCTATCCTCACTCCTTACCGACACACACACACACATTCATGCACTACACTGTCGTACGTATCGGGAGACCAGTCGGGCTTAGAGCTTGTCCTAGCTAAGGCGGTGCCCCGCTGATGGGTGATATCTGGATGGGGAAAACTCCGCAAGCCGACGTGTACGTCGGCACCGGATCTCGTCATCCAGTGGGAGATGAATTCTGCCACCGGATCAAAACATGCACTACACGTACGGGAGTAATGGTTATAGAAGTTGATGCGTCTGGAAACACGAAATAATCAATCAATGAGTGTCGATTAATGTTGAATGAGTACGTTGAGCTCGTATATGTTAAACCAACAGAGCAACAGAGTTGGAATCGACGCCCTGGGAGTCGCTGAAATTTTGAAGGGGGTCAATGATGATCAAGGGTCGATTGAGGGTCAATAGCAGAATGTGAACCGGCGACTGATTAGCTAAATCAAGATTCCATTGATTACACAAATATTAATGAACATGATAATTGCTTTCTAACCATCAGCTACAGAACTTATAAATAATAAATTACAAATCACAGAAGTTGACGACATCACATGGGAGAAGCTGACAAGTTACCACCTATATTATGATTGCTCTGGCGTTCAGGAGCAGTTGAGCAAAACCACGTTCTCCCGGTATGTTGCTCAACACCAAGGGTTCCCAACGTTGTCGTTATCAGCCTCCTGGGTATCGATTACATTTTGAAGGGGTCAGTGATGATCAAGAGATCTAATGGGACAATAACCGAATATGAACCGACAATTGACAGGAATAATCAAGACCCCCATTGATTACAAGAAAAATTAAACTTGATGATAATCGTTTTCTGATATAAAGTACACAATATGTATATACAAATAAAAAGGAAAGTACGTATGTCTGCCGCACATAGACGCAAAAACTATTCAACCAATTTCGCTGAAATTTTAACATTAGGTGCAGAAAGTGTGAAGAGGGCATTGGATGGCCGTGATCTTTTAAAAAGACGCAAGGGATCATTCTATAAAGAAATATTGTCACGAACGCACGTGTGCGTTTGGATAGTGAGTCGGGAATTTATGTTTAGTTTGAGGTTTGAGAGCTAGGTCTTGTATAAATTGTAATATTAAATGGTAATTGGGAATTTTATTAATGTAACAGTTGGAAGTTTGAAATAAATAGACTCCATGTTTCGAGGAGATGCATATTAGGGTAGCTCCGTAGATGGAAGGATTGTTTTTAATAAGTAGCTGATGATAGTCACGAATAGGTTTTCATACGAAACACAGATAGGGAAAATCACGACCGGGTATTAAATTTGTGGAAATATTAATTCCTATTAATAGCAATCGTTGAAGACATTCTGGATCATTTTTTTTAAATTTAAGAAATGACGCGAGAATTGGTATTATACGCGAACGTTTTCTTGAGTCCCGGAGTACCAACATTAGTTGAATTAAGAATAAATTATAGCAACGAGCATTGTGGACAAAATATGATAACCAGGCATGTTTTCTCCCATGTAATAGAAACCATTTTGCATCGAAAAAGAACTACAAATTTTATATAAAATTCCTTGTCAAAATAACCAAACTTCCCACTCCGCACTTGGCACGCAACGAGCGAAGCCAAGGCTCAAGAAAACGTGCGCGGATAATACACCCAGGACTCCATGTACAACATTCTGCTAGTCAGCCGAGAAGCCAGCAATCAAGATATTTTAGTTAGCTTACGAACTATATTCAAACCGGTGTTTAAATGCTCTATATCGAAAAGTAATTCTCATGAGATCAAAAGAATTTGTAACAAATGTAAGAATAAATATTATTTTTTATTGTTGAAAAACGGCTGATAATTTATATTAGTTGCCATCAATCTAATAATTGGTTTCAATCAATAGAATTTCCAGGAATCATGATTCTGTATAGAATTACACGTCCACATGCAACAGATAAGGAGTAACATGTATGTCGAACGCATGGTTAAGTTGGCAGTAAATTCAATAATTTAGTGTAAAAAATTCACAAATAGCTATCCCACCGTGGAGCATGAGAAAATAGAATTTTTGTAGGGAATGTTTAAAGAATTGTTTGAATAAAACGGAACATGTGAGAGCTTTGCGGCTGTTGATTTGTACGTTTATGATGAATCAAGCGCCAGTGAACAGAAGCTCTAGGCAACCCGCCGCATCGTTGAGTATTGAGCGCTTCTGTTTCCGCACATTCTGCCTCTGTGATTGTGAAATATTGTTTGGAATTATTACGTGAAGTTTATCACCATTGCTGAGACTAGAGATATTCGACAAACGAGCACAAATTAGGCTGAGTTTGTGGAACTTTAATCTCTTCAACAAGTTGGGGGGGGGGATATGGAAGGGTTAATCAAATCGGCCAAGAATCAAAGAAGTGTAGAAGATCTGTAGAATTTGTAGTTTGAATTGTAGAAGATTTTGACACAGAATTTTCGTAACTAGTAGAAAATGATCTTATGTGTCTTATATTAGAGAAGAACGCAGACGAAAAGCTTACAGGCGACCGTTTATGAGCATTTTGTACAAACTATAAAAAAAACGTTAAAAAATATTGCTGAAGCTCCTAACTATTCATATCACTAATACCTGCAAGTATTTTTTACGGCGATTATAATTTTGAAATTGCAATATTACCAGTTCATATTCCGTATGGAGGTAACCTAAAAGGCCATTGGAATGTTTGAACAGGAGTATAACATTATCAGCTACTACGATTCATTGGTAAGTCCAATACTGTATGAACATATTTGAACAAAGTTAGGCATGAAAGAAATTTCCAACACACAAAAATTATTTTAAAACAGTTTACAGCGTCGGCGACATCACATTCAACTAGTATACCGTACTTTCGTGCTTATCTACGATTGTGTCGTAAAATTTGAGCATTTGGAGAAACGTGATATTTTTTACTTATAGTTTGAGGATAGACTGACAAATATTTTTGTTATAGGACGTCTCTATAAGCAATAAAATATAAACACCCCGTTCAGTCGCTATAAAATCCCGTCCGAATTTACTGGTATTGGAACAATATTGGTAGTTTTCGCGGTGCTCAATTTGGTAAATGGGTGAGTTTGAGATTAGGACCTTCTCACGAGATTCAGCTTTGTGTCAGTTCATAGTTCTTATCAATTCTGCAAAGGGAAAAAAGTCTAACATGTCCCTGATTAATGAGACGCGTCCTACCATAGATTTTTTTTCTTCAGAAATCGTATTATTCTCCGACACTGTAATCGTAGTTTTTGTTTAGGATTATCTGCTGAGTGTTCAATTTTGTTCCTTTCATTTGAATTAAAATGTATTATTTGTTAATTTATATGTGATAATTGCTTTTAATTCCTTATACTTCGTGTTCTATTATAAACAATATATTTGAGCCAGCACGTTATATTCACGCAATCTTACTTCTGTGTACGTTATAGAACTCAATAAAATTTTTGTAATAAAACACGAAGCCATAACAAAGTAATAAATACTCGTACAATATTAACTCATATCTAAATCGCTTAACGAAAATAAGCGCGTGTGTTAAGTGTGTTTTACAAATTCTGGTGTTTTCCACTCATTATGAATTTCATTTCGTCCAATAATTTTCGATGAGTTACATCTAGTTTTAAATAATTGCACACCCAGCTTTTTTATTAATTGTTTTCGCGTTACTTTTAGTCAAATCATGCCAGTTATTATTATCATTTGCGGCGAAATGTATTTAAATTTGGTGCCTAACCGCAAATAGACAATTATAAGCTCTTCTTTGCATATTTTCGGGCTAAGGTTGTGCATTTCAAACATCGCGCGCTCAGGACTATTTTTTTTCCTTTCATCATTGCAGAGAGTAAAAATGCAATCCAAGGAATGTATGTTTACATGTAAAATACTACTTCGCAGCGTTGCTAACAGGGCGCAGCTGTGTCCAGACAGGTGCGATAAAAGGATTCTCAGAAAAATAAAAAATTCATATTAAGACGCGTACACTGGCAGTGTTGACTCACTAGCAGACCCTCACTAATTGTCGATCGCTCCGCATACGGAGCAAAAGACAGTTTAGCATAGTGGAAAGCTGTTGGTTATTATTTGACTCTCAGTGCATTATCGAAAATTCTTGGCGACGATGTGAATTATATTCCGTGTACGAGTCGCTCCACAAAGCGTGGACTCCAGCTGGCATAAGCCTCGCGAAGATTTGGTAAGGAAATGTGAACATAACGCCAAGAGAGGAGACACATAACATCGGATTCTAACGCCGGTATGTGATGATAGGCTAATTGTTCCATTTTCAGGAGCCAGAATCATTTAATGCTGTTTGGAATACGTCGGTTCTCAAGTTTTTCAATAATTTGCTCTCCCACCATGGTGGAAAGTCCTTCCATTGAAAGTCTTTCCACTATGTCTCCCAACGAATGCTAAACGACTTATTTCGATGCCTTAACACCAGTTTTCCAAAAATACTTTCAACGAGTTTTTCAAAAGCCTCTCCACGTTCTCACTTTGTGTGCGGGTAGAAAAATATTTACTGAATCTCTTTGCGCCAGATATTACTGCATGCACGACATAGGTACCATTATATCTTCATATATATTGTGTGATAGTAATTCAATATAAAAATACGCATCTTTAATTAAATGAATTTTGAAATTGAATATTAAGATTTAAAATAAATTAAATTTTATAATATAAGAAAAATACAAAACTCTCATTACAATTTGAAGGAAAAGTAGATATTTTTAATTAATTTTCCAAGTGAAGGATGTTGTTTGTGTTTTTTTGATAGTGAGTGTTCGTCACACACAGACTGTACACAAAGCAGACTATTTTTCCTTGTGTGTTGTTTCCGCTCTCATCTCGACATACACAACAGCTACCAACTGTTGGAGTGGCTTCAAGAGGTAGCCTACTTGAGAATCAGTTGCTTGTGGTTGAGTCACAAAGTGTCATCCAAACACATTTTCTGTTGCGAATCGTAGGAAACGGCTCTTCATCAATATCTAGACAATTTTAAATTATGCCGTCGGATTTGGTTTATTTAAATCTTAAAATTTTCACATAATTAGATAAAAGTGTACGTGAGCTTTATTCTGATGGGGAGGGTAAAGACGCTGGAACACTTTTTCTTTTCCTGTAAAGACTCTGATTGTGAGAAGTTTAAAATAAATTTTAAAAAAAATATAAAACTAATTTAAAAATAAAAATAAACTTTAAAGTACGAAAGATGGAAAATGATGAACATTTTTACATTTTAGTATTTTAGTGTAGCAGCAGATTCCTGAGTTGTATGGCATGCATTTCTGATAATAACATGTCACTAGGCGTCATGACGGTGCGTGGAACCTAGCGCCTTCTAGGGATGCAATATTGATGCAGATGTTTTCAAGACATCGATTAATTTAATATATATTTATTGAAGCCGACGTTTTTTTTAATGACGTAGGTAAAATATACCACAAAAGAAACTATCGTAATATTGATTTATCAATAAATTGTTGCTGCAAAATACGACAGACTGATGTTGACAAGAGGAATTCCATGGATTATTACAACACTTGTGTTCTAATGGAACTTTGCACAAAACTGAATACATTAGTTAACGGGAGCCCATGTAATTATTAGAACACTTGTCTTCTAATAACTCTTATTACGAAACTGATCGGTTCGGTTAAGTTTAACTTTACATAAACAAAGTGGATGAGTCAAATTTAAAAACTTCTACGTCTTTTTGGCCTTGTGGCACCCCTAGCTGTAGCACGTCTTATCAAGAGCCTTTGTAGTTGACGGAGATGGGTGGGTGAGGCGCCACTTCCTGGAGGTCAGGGAGCATTGGACGCCTGCGCTCTCTATCGCGAGCAGTCCTCCCTAACATCTCTCTATCCAAGTGTCCTTTTACAATTCACAAGCTGTTACGGTGTCATCCAATCGGGGGCATTAACGTCACCATAGTGACGTCACTATGGTGACGTTCAAACTTCCGATTGGATGATACTGTAACAGCTGATTTACGTCAAAGGACTGTGTTTATATCGAAGTGTAGACAGATGACGAGGCTCGCGGGAGAGGGGGCAGTGTGTAGTAGCCACTGCGGGAAAGCGCATTCCCGGCTACGCGGCGCATTCCAGTTCACCCTTGGCCCTGGCTCGCGATGTAGACGAGAGCTGCCGGGCTAGGGAGAGACGGGCAGAAGTGACGGTCAGTGAAGACAGGTAGTTGTGAGCCAACCCGACCAGGATTCGAACCTTCGCAGACCGCGTACAGCCAGTTGGTCAGCTGATCTCGCCACGCGACACGCTACGACGAACCGCTGCCCAGCAGAACCTCCTCGCCAGAGACCACGTGAGTCGAAACTTTCTTCTGTCGCAGGCACGACTGATAACTACTAACCGGTTTCTTATGTAATTACACATGTTTTGTCTTTCTATGTTGAGTTCTCAAAATTGTGCTTTTAGCGAATTATGGCAATCCCAATTCAATACGCAAATGTTTTCGTTGCATATTTTGTATTAAATTACATATTTTACGAGTCTAGTTTGTATTTTACATAATTTTGCAAAACATTTATTATTCTGCCAATTTTCTTAAAATTTCTTAAAAAATACTTAATGAATTTTCAAAAATAGTTTTTAAATTAGAAATCGACATTCTTTCTTACAAATCTTCAGAATTGCTTGCTGATGGCGCGAGGTGCCCCTTATGGAGGAGACATGGTCAGATGCATGCGGTCTGTTTGGTTTAACCTCCGTTAAAGGGAGGTGTTTGTTACGATAAGACCGCGTGAACACCGAGAATATTATCTTTAGATGTTGAAAAAATCAGTGACGCCGTGTTTATTGATTCAAACCAATTTAGAGAGATACTAGATGTTACAGACGTGAGTGAAATACTACGATGACGATGCCTGTAGTCATTGTTTGTTGGTCATTGAGATTCCACGTTTGTACAATGGCTATCATTGCTCTCGAAAATAAAAAAAAGTCCTCAAAAAATTGTTATTCACTGTAACAAGCAATATTTATTTTTAAAATTGATTTAATGGATATTTTAATTTAATATCAAATTGTGTAAATTTATTTTGGTCGTAAATGTTCTATAAAGAACAGCGGATTTTGATATTATATCCATTTTTACATATTTGTAACATATTATTATCATTTTCATTACATATTCATTTATATATTTTGTCGTTTCATACTACATGTTTTTGATGACTCTACTGGTAACATATAAATCTGTGATCTCCGAATGCAAAACAAAGCGACTACAAACAAACACATTTGTACTACATATCGGTAGCTCGTATGTTCTGTACGGCCTGTCAAACCCAAACACTCTTTCAAGAACCAGAGCTCTTCTGCAACAGAGTGACCACTTACCTGGCAACCGCTTAGTTCCAATTTCCTCTATTTTATACGACGTTCATTGGCCATTTATAATTTTTTTTCTCGGAAACGAGTCAAGTTTTTTCTCTTTAAATCTTTAGTCGAAATGCAACAAAGTTCTTTTGATATTCTGGTAAAAGTAGCTTTTTCACTACAGTTTGACATTTTGAAAATACGATTGTTAATTTTTAAAAGTACTTCGTACGTCTTAAAAAGAGTAAATTTATGATTTACATTTTTTTTAAATTTTACAATAAACAGAAACAAACTTAGAAAAGCCCTATGCAAAAGAGGAAACTAAAATAAACAAACGAATTGGTATAATATAAATAAACTGTACTCAATAAAAGGATTTAAGTAACATTTTCCATGATGTGTGAAAATCGTAAAACCGCTTACTATTCATTTGAATCGCAAGCTGTCGTGAAGAGCGTTGGCAAGGAGCTGTAACGAAAGGAGGCGTGGGGTGACTCACGTTGCTGAAAGGTGACCCCACGTCGCGTCACATTTCCTTTGCCGTGGAATTTTTCGAAAAGGATCGGAAGCGAATGAAATTTAAGCGGCCAATACGTGCTTAAAACTTTCCTCGAAAGGCATTGTGAAACTTGAGATTATAAACATATCTAAAAGTACAGTGCGCTTCGAAACAGCTGGGGTGGCTCAGGCACCTCGCGTCCCCACTTTCGTGTCCTCTCGAAGTCTGTTTTGAGGTTCTAAATCAATCTTGTTTCGTAGGAAATTGAAAAGCTAACTTCCATACAGTGAACATGGCGTCTTCACATTGTACTTTAATTACTATTATTGGCTAGATACCATTCTTGTAAAAAATTAATTTTTATCGCAAAAGTGAAATTGATTTATGTATTTTAAATTCATTTAATTATTTTATTTTTTATTTATTCATTTATTTATTTTAATTTTATTATCGAAACCAAACTGTTACCCTACAATCCTGTTCTTTTATAAAGAAGATCTTTTCAGAGAACTTTTTTACAATAGAGAATAATCGCATCTTTGAAGCATGATGCAGCAATTCGTATTTCCTAACATTTTCCGAAACAACCTTTCGTTAAGAAATTTTTTGCTACCCTATATGCCCTCCGAGACACGACACATAAGCTGACAGCGCAATACGGAGGTTTTGCACCCTCGAACGTCAAAACAATCGAAAGTACTATCGATCTTCCGCGCATGCGCAGTTCAAGTTTCGCATCACTTTGGGGCATCAGGACATATGCAGAAGTTCGAGATTGCAGTCGATTGCTGCCCGCTAAGGCGTGCAAAAACTCCTTAGTACTCGTAACCATGATGGAAAGATATGGGTGGGCTACTCCGGCGCACCGATTTTTACTCTTTCTGCGCAGCACCAGTTTGCGACACGAACCACGTGACCACAACACGGGCACTTCGTTTGAAACGCCAGACCAGTCGCAGGTCGCAGCCATGTAGTATGGAGAGCAAGAAGTGTTGGGAAACATTTTAAAAGCGGCATAAAGTGGCAATTTTTAATGAAAAGTGACACATGACGGTGTTATAACGGATTGAAATAAAAGTTGCAATATATAAAAAAAATGCTTTATATACCTGTTTCAATGACTTGTAACAAGGTGAGAATTGTTTGGTAACTGGCAGCATTTAAAATTTCCGCTAATATTGTGACGCAAACTGGTGACCGAAGCTCATTGGCTAAAGTCGGATACGATGCTCTAAGAGTCCCCCCTGCTCGTAACTACCACACGGCCGGCAGCGGTGCCCGATGATTTCCGCGCAGCGGTAGGCGATGAGGACCCCAAAACTCTGAATACTGATTATCACAAAGACCCTACGTACACTGCTTCATAGCTATTAAAAATTTACTTAAACGCATTTTGCACGGTGCTGAACAAGATGATAAATGCGTCAATCGAGCACGGCAAGTGTTGCATGGGTGACAGACTCCTCCAATTTTTCCAGAATAACTTCTCATGAAAAGATTATATGACCTATCGCTACACTCATTTCGATTAAAATACGTTTCTCAAAATTCCACAAAAACTTTGCGAGCAATGCACCACTGAAACAAATTCCGCTGAACGCCTTTTGCATACAGGGTTAGACAATAAAACGTCCATCTCAAACATTTTCTATACGTTTCAAGATATTGAGATGAAAATTTCACTAAACGGTTCAAGGCTTAGAGGCTCATAAGTTGTACTTACTTTATTATAGTATTAGCTTTTCGATAGCCTTTTTTTATTTTTAGATTTTGGTAATACACACAATATTTACTAGTTGAGTTGTTTTTTTTATTTGTATTTTATCATAGTGAAATCAGACAGCTGACAAATTAGTATCAGACTTGTTTTAAAATAAAATAAAAATAAGAGTGAAAAATTCTACAAATGTTATCAGTGAAAAAAGTTCCGGAAAACCAGGAAGAGTCAGAAAAGTTTTTTCTAGGAAACAAATGGACACTGTTGGATAATTATAAACATTAATAAATGAGTTTCAAAATCCAGCGTTATGTAGTCCCCTTTGAATGTAGTGTCCTTCAAGGTCACGAGTTGGAAGAAAGGGAAGGAGATATCATCCATTCAGGTGCTTCGTTACGGCTTGGTATTGAAGCTCCCGATTGGATGGCAGTGTCCTCCTTCTTCCAACTCGTGACCTTGAAAGGTGACAACTTTTAAAGCGGCGTATAGTGGGTTCGGAAGTCCGCGGGGTGGATGAATTTCTTAGCATTTCCACAGCCCCTAACATATGCGGGTTCAAAACGCTGCTGATTTATCTAGCACATGTTGTGACCTCTAAACAACAATGGACACGCGGTACACAAGTAAAATGAGACAGCCTTAAAATCGGGAAAGTAAATTTGTCGCATGCCGAGAATAAATAACATTCAGTGTGCAGATTTGCCAGTGTCCTGCGGGGCGTCGTTCTGCGGGCAGAAAACAGAAACTTTTGGAAAGTTGCGACCCATTTGTGTGTTTATCATCTAGGTGATTTCATTAAAATTTACTTCATTTTATTAATGGTTTGAAGCAAGATAACGAGTACATAGAGGAAAAAATTGGATAGTTACCTTTAAAACATTAGTGTCTATATCTCTATTATTGAAGTCGGAACTTAGCTCAATACGCCCCTGCTCAGGAATAGTGCGATTTTCACAGTGAAATAGAGAAACATTATTCCGTATTTTTGCTGCCTTTCGGAAATTTCGGAAGCCCTTCAAAGCTGAAACAACGGGTTTACCGTGTGAAATGACGCGCAATGATTTGAAAATATCAACGACCTATTGTTTGCTGCGGAGTGAATTTCGCAAGACTTATGCAGACCACAGATACAAATAACCCCCTTTTAAGAATCGACTATGTTTTTATCTGCGTAATGAACGATACTACAAGAAACTGCATCAGGCAAAAGAAAAATCAACGATATGTTCTCATTAGCGAACACAACGGTGAATTTTTTGTCGTTTCGATTGATTCTTTTGGACCAAATGTCAACTCACAACCTCGAATGATTGAAACATAAGGGTCGTCGCGACGCTTCTTGAAATGGAAATTCGACCGATGTGATCGCCCAGTTCGCTGGACTACCCTGCTCCCTGCGGCTTCGAGATTGCTGAGCTGCCCAGCGCCGCACCACGAACTTTCTAGTACTTCCTCTTCGTACGACGCCAGATTTCATACTCTTTTGCCGTTAATTACTAATCATATATGTGGTATTGATGAATTTATCTAAATACCTACCTATTCGAGTAAAAATACAGTGTTCCATTTAAAATAACAAGTTAATCCAATATTTTGAAAATAAAAAAAGCTATCAAAAAGCTAATACGTAAACTGATGAGCCTCTATATTCTTAATTGTTTGTAAAACTTTCATCTCGGTATCTTTAACCGTTTGGAGAATATTCGAAGTGGATATCTCTATTGACTAAACTTGTATATACAGGGCGTAGGATACACAGGGATATCATGAGATTCGTTGGATACCCAGGAACTTGAAAACAAACACGAAAGAAACATCATATGTTTGTTCAGCAGCATTTTTGCTGGTGCAAGCCACTAGTGTTACATAATTTTAAATATTGTGTTATCCTTCTGTTTTAGAAAAATGAACGAAGATTTCAGCCACCCAGTTCAAATGGTTGAGGACGACAACATCCCGACGACATCACAAGAATCGCCACCTTCTGAGATGAGTCTGCCACAACTAAATGCCCTCATGTCCTACTTATCAATGCAGGACATGAGAGAGATGCAGACTCAAAGCGCGAGAGGCGACCTGGGGCAGACACTGCCTTACGAGAGCAATGATGATCAACCCCTTTCATCTAAGGAGAAACGGCGCTTTACCTCCAACCTCGAAGCTTCCCCAGTCGGAGAATCCCATTCCCCCATGAATCAAGCGTTGCATTCAAGTCTCCCTGATTCCTTTACTAAAATGCAGAGTCGTCGATCACAAGTTTCGAATTGCAGCAGGCGATACGATAAATATCTTCACAAGATAAATGAAGTACGAAAAAAGTGTGGCTTAGATCCACTGAAGTCCTCTTCGACGAAGCCGAAATCCACAGAAAGGAAGACTCGGAACTCGGGAAACAAGACACCTCCCCAGAAAACCGGATGTATTTCGAATCATACCCTTTCGCCCAAACTGAAACAGGAGTTCAACTGTGTTGTCGGTCTCCGTGAGTCCCTTTCTAAAATTCACAGTCACCAATCAAGGATTTCCAACTGCAAAGTTCAGTTCAACAATATACGCCTTCAGTTAAAAGAATTGAAAAAGATGCGCTCCATTGGTTCCCCAAAGACCTCCAAGGAGCTGAACTTTGGAGAAATGAAAATTCGGGACACGGGAGATGAAACGTTAGTCTCTGATTGTAACGATCATACTAATGTGAATCATCCTGTCCCACCCAAACTGGAAGAGAGATGCAACTGTACTTTAGAGTCTTTTGGAGAAGGAGAATCCTACTCATGCAAGCCTCAACCGCTGCACTCCAGTCTCCCTGATCCCGTTCTTAGAGAACACAGTCGCCCAAAAAAGATTTTGAACTGCAGATTGCGATACAACAAACTTCTCTACCATCTAAAAGAACTACGAAAGATGCAGCCCGTAGTTGTTCCGACGACCTGCTTGCAGGAGTTGAAATTCGGAGAAAAGATGACTCTTGATATGGGAGACCAAACGCCACACCGACCGGCTTTTCCGCGTGGCCAATGTAATATGAATCCTCTCCCACCCATTCAGGAAGAGAGGGGCGACTGTAACTCAGAGAGCTTTTCAGAAGCAGAATCCTGTTCAAATAGTCAAATGTTGGATTCCAATCTTCCTGATCCTCTTCCTGAAATGCAGAGCCACCAATCAAATATGCCTGTAGCTAGGAAGCTACCAGAGCAAATCAGCTGCGTGATAAATAATCTGGATAAGATGAGTCTCTAAGTGACATTGAAGCTCAAGATTGCTTGAATTAGGAGAAAGGAGCGGGATAGACGAGACGATACCCGGGCGGTTTCGATGACCAGTAATGTAAATCATTGTCACCCAACCTGCAACCGATGTGATAATGTAACTCCCTGTCCAATCCAAATGGAGAATGATATTAACGCATATATCATCAGTTGGAATGGTAGGGACGAACGGCACGATTAAGGATGGTAGAATTTAGCCCTTGAAATGTTAAAAAGTTGCATTTTGGAAACAAGGCTGTAGCATTGGACAGCATTATAAAATTAAGATTTAGCATTTTGAATCATTTGTTGAGAAAATTATTATTAATGAAGAACTCTTTGAAATAAAAACGTATTTTGATAGTTTTTATATGTTCCTATTAAAATCAGGAAATAATGAAAACTAATTTAATATTTCACCGTTTGTGGACTTCAAGAAATAAACCCGTGCACCGTACAGCTAACTGAGGAAGCTGAGACCTCTTGGGATGTTCCTGAGCGCTCAGGCTTTCAGGATCAGTTTTTCTAAATCGTTATTATTATTTTTTACTTTGTTTTGTTAGTTAAATCTTAATTATAAATTAGTAAATAAGGCTAGTTTCAAATGAAATATTTTCAAACGGACAAGTCGATATCGCATCGCTGGAGAGCGAACACGAAGGAAGCCATCAAATAAAATCTAGCAATTATATCTCAAATTCACGACCATTTCGTACTTTGTGCGTAATTTTGCATTTTATCGCAGATTGAAAACCTTCAGAAATGCACTGCTCTGACCGTCAAATATACAATTAATAATTTTTTCAGCATTTGGTAACATATCGCATGTTTCGCGATTGCTAAAATCTACCATCTCTACCCACGATCTTATTTCTGAAATTCAGGGTAACTAAGCTGTAAGCTATTAAGGAATTTGAGTGCAATGTAGACCCAAAAAGTGTGCCTTCTGATGTCAGCGTAAGAAGCTTCTCGAATGCTTCACAGGAAGAGAAATCTTTGTGGGCAGTATATTTCCACTGCCCAGCTATCATTGACGCAGGACGAAGCAGAGGAGTCGCATAGACTTTTATTTCGTCGAATAGGTTCAAGAACAATTTAGTAAATTTTGTGATACAGACGGGTGAACACGAGTATCAAATTAAATTTTTCTAGTCATCCAAAACATTTCCAATGAGTATGTGAACGAAATGTATTACCAGAATTCCAATACACCTACTCGTTACTGGTTTTGCTTAAAGTCAATGGCCAATGGTAATGCCGCGCCTTCAGATATACAATGCGCGTGCTATAATATATTAATTAAATGTATTTTTGAATTATTAAAGAAAATTTGCATTCAATCTACTTTTCGAACTACTGTAAACGATTGTTTTATGTATTTTTCATTGTATTGTCTATTTTAACAATTTTATTTTGTAAATTGGTCGTGAGGCACTGTGTTAATCTTGTGTTCAGTTTCATTTATTTATTGTATTATCTTTGAACAACATTTTGCCAGTTGTCTTCGCACCATTTACATAATATTTGTAGACAATCTTCTTACAAATAATGTATTAATTCACAGAATACATTTGTATTAATTCCAGTTATTTAATTGTTGACTCAGTTCTTGTTCTACCAGATATTGATTGACCTGCTTACCTATTTGATCTTGTTGTTAGTTAAATTACTATATTTTCTGATTATTCTAGAATATTCTAAGATAATTCTTGTGAAAATATATTCAACAATGTTATTTGTACTTTATCTCGGCTCTCTTTACAAGTATCAGTAAAGGTGTAGATCTCTGACTTCTGACCGCCTTGTAACAACCGAGTGACGTTATGAAGATTTTCAAGAAAACTAATATTGATTTCGGATATATTCGTGATTCCCAACACACAGAGGATCACACAGTTTCAATTTTCCTGACAATTGGGTATAAAATGGCGGGATCGGTGGAACAATGGAATGCGCTATTCTCTGTATCTAGGGACTCTACGGGCAAGTTGAATCCTTAGGAACGGAGTAGCGCAAGCTCAATGGTCGATGTCATTTAATATCCTGTAACCCCATAATTCCTCCAGGAAATATACAGGAGTTAAAGAGAAATCATTACAATTGAACGCATTTTGGAGAATTGCGAGTATAGTATCATTGGTTTGAGATAGAGTGATAGTTCCCAACACACATGCACACACATCACACATAGCTCAAACACTCCTAACAAATTAATGTGAACTGGTGGAATCGGCAGTGTAAAAGGATGTGCTATTCTTTGCATTGGCATTTTGGAGAATTGCGAGTGTATTATCATTGGTTTGAGGTAGATTGGTAGTTTCCAACACATATGCACACATACACACACAGTTCACACTCCCCCGACACCTGGATGTGAAATGGTGGAATCAGCGGCGTAAAAGGATGTGCTATTCTTTGTACATCTTACGGGCAAGGTCTCAGGCGCCGACTCACCCGCAGCCAATGAGGTGAGGAAGGGTCACTCGTCCCCCTTACTGGACAGCGAATCCCATTCAGTGGCCACCCGCGCAGAACCACTCTGCCCGACCAGTGTTATCCCAAATGCACCCGCAGGCGATATTTCGCAACCGAGCCTCGGTTCCTTTGAAACGGGATCGCTGGGGCGCCACGACAATAGTTTCCATGTTATGAACTATAAGAAGCAATTTTTTCTTCGAAAAATTGCCTCCAAATTTCAGGTGCGTGTTATACTCGAAATTAATATAAAAATGTCCAGTGTTTGATCTAAAATTCCCGCCTGTCGTAGAAATTGCCACGTATTCGATTCCGCGGGAAACCTATTTCTATTTGGCAACATTGAATTCAACTGGCAGCAGCAGTGCGCCGAAGCGACGAACATGAGTAGTGGGGATTCACAAGCTTGCTAACAGCAGGAGAATGGCTACCAGTCTCTCCCTCCCGTTCCGCCATCACAAACCCAGACCACTCTCTAGCTAGTATATGATGCGTCATTGCGTCTACAGAGGCAGTGAACTTGAATTGAAAGTGATTTGTGTTATCAGTAACAGTACAATATTTTTGTTTGTAGCTAGTTTCAATGACGATTTTCATTTTTTAAGGTCAGTTCGATTTTATAAACTAAGATATTTTTTAGTCTGGCTTTGCAATCTAATAATAAAAATAGTAAAAATAATATTTTTTTAAAAGATTGCTTAAAAATTAATGTGCGTTTTATAGTCCTTAACGTCTTATAGCTCGTAAAATACGGTACAACAAATGAAGTGCGGGAGCGGCTGGATATGAGACGAGACCCTTTTATAAGCGGAGCAAACTGACCACAGCGAATAGCCTCGTAGCTTTACAATGATTGTGAACGATGCTTGTTCAAGTTGGGAAAAATCGGCGCTGACACATGTAGAAAAGTTGCCAAGTTGTAAAAAGTTCAAACTGCATGCTTCTGCAGTGTACAGTGTGCGCGTGCAGTGTACAGTACTTTATATTAGAATCATCGAGTTCACATGCAGACGCAAATACATCGATCATAGAAGAACATTTCAAAAACTAAAATTTATAACAAATTAAACGTGTCGAATAATAGATTAATTTTAAATCTAGCTTTGTACGAGTTCAATCCGATGGCTAAGCACAAACGTCCCCTAAGATACGCTGTAGAAGAGTAGAAGGTGTCACCAAAACAGCAACGAGCGAAACGCCCAACGCCAGTAAGAGATTTGCCTTCATCATCTGAAGCGCGCCGAATGGCTCAAGTCTTTCCTGGCCTCTGCTTTTATTTTTGGTTTCAGATTAGCAATAATTAGGAAGTTTTAGCGCCAGACGTAAAGTAACAACCTTAAATTCCCTTGATCAGGTGAATAACGACGTGGTCGATTGTAAGAACGATCGTAAAGAAGATGTGATAGGTCGTAATGAACGACTTTCAGGTAAGCTCTAGCAATTGCGTTATGCATTACAACCATGGAGCTATGAATACGTGGAGGTTACCAGCCTCTGTCGTGTTCAGCAAGAGAAGCCAGTCCGCCATATGGGTGGGTCCAAAAATCGTCTGTCAAACCAATACCTTCGGTTACTACAGGCCTAACAATACGTCATTAACTATTAAACGAATTAATTCATTAGCTGGAAAATTTGATGGAACTGCGGATTCCCGCAAACGTACACGCGATAAAGAAGTTCTATCAAAATCATGTTCTTGGAAATGAGCCGAACATAACCTGCTGTTTGTGTAATGTGTATGTAAGCTAGCTATTCTGAACGAGGCTTTTAAATATTAAAAACGATGCCAAACAATAAAACAGAACACGAGCCCAGCCACAAGCCACAGAGCACTCGCGCGCAATTTGTCTATGCTATAAGCTTTCTGGACTCATCACTACGACGGAGGTGGCTTCAAGTTCGTGACGTCATGCCATCTCCCTATATCCATAGCTCCATAATTACAACAAAAGAAGCATTTCAAACGTTGAATATGTTGCTTAGTGTGTCAATTCTTTGACACACACTTTCTTCTCTACACAATTTGTGCAACATTTGAACCTCGGCATCCGTCTACAGTAATCAAATTTTCATAAGCACGAAGTTTTCGATTTTCTGGTTCTGAGCGATGGATAAACAGACTGAAATTTTGAAATGTTTTTTCTTGAATAACAGCGTTCGTTATGAGTGGAAGACATAATCAAATTCAAAGATATGATTTACAATTTCATTACGTTTTTTTCTCTTGTCACATTATCATTACGT
>BLKR01015591.1:0-61670 GCA_011170035.1 Teleogryllus occipitalis
ACGAATATTAATTCATTAATATTCCTTAGAGAACGTTACTAAAAGTCACCGTTATACTAATGCAATTTTCATATTTAAAAAGGAATCCGAAATTTTATTCAGTATTACAATATATTGTCGAGTTTCATGAAGAGAACCCCCGGATAAGATAGTAAAAAGTTCCCCTAAACCAAATGACGTATGAATGGTTACATGATATTTCTAACATAAAAATAATATTTTTGAAAGGTTTCCTAGCTCCCGCCCCACCACCCATACCCTGCTTGGGCCAAAAACATTTGGTTTTTATTTTTTTAACTGAAGTCCAGTTGTCGAAAAAAATTTGAAAAAAAATCACAACCATTTGTGTTTTAAGAGGAACGTTTGAGATTTTTTCAGCCTGTTCCATGATTCTAAGACAATAATTTTTTTGTTATTTTTATTCAATTTTTTTATCTTTGAATTTTGGTCTGAGAACATATCAAAAATATTTTCTGATAGTATCAATTGTCTTCTTATTTATCATATTTTTCAGTCACATAAAATTGTGATGTTGACGAAAAAAAAAATTAAAAAAATACGTTTTTGGCTCTAGAGGGGTGTAGGTGGTGGGACGGGGACTAAGAAACCTTTCAAAAATATTATTTTTATGTTAGAATTATCTTGTATCTACTCATACGTCATTTGGTCGAGGGGAACATTTTACCATCTTAACGGGGGGTATCCTTTTGGACGACGGTCAGTTCAGAAGGGCATCGAAGTACAGAAACAATCCGAAGTGAGAAAAGGTCTGTCCAAATCGCCCACGCATCAACCCCTCCCCAGCACTACACTGCGATCGCCTGTCCGTCCGCGTTCCCAGCGCGTCAAAACGTGCCCTACTGCTCCACATCGGGGCTTGGACGCGGAAGTTCCAGGAAGACGGAAAGAGAGATCCTCCCACGAGTCGAGGGCAGGACGTCGGTTCCCAGGGCCCGCGCCACCCTTCCGGCGACGCCCTCGCGTCCACCCCCGCCCCTCCCTCGACCCTTCACCCTACGCCGCCGAGCCGGTGCCCCCTTCCGCGCCACCGCTTATGAGCGGGCGGGCAGCCGCGCCGGCGGCGGCGGCGGGCGCAGCGCTCTTGGCTGCCGACGTCGCCGCGCCGCGCCGCGCCGCGACGCCCCACAATGCTCCTCCGAGACGTTCTATTCCCACCCCGCCAACCCCGGTGCCCTGAATGGCCCCGCGAATATGAATGCATTGCTCCTTTCAAAACCCTTGACTCAAACCTACCCATTATCGGCATGTGTTTGCGTCCTTTAAAATGTATTTTTCGGAGAGGGGAGACTCGCCTTTTATATGTAGGGCAAATTTTGCAGAACTTTTCGGTTTCGTCCGGTCCCGTTTACCTGGTGCCCCAGAAACCCCGTGGGACAATGCGGGCCAGATATGATGTCTGAATCGAAGGGCGAGCCCGCGGACGGGTTGCGAAGGGACATCTGTCCTTGGGTAGGAAAGCAGGGCGCTGGGGCGTCTGGAGGCAAGGATTTCCCATCTGCTGCTTACTACTGATTTTGGAAGAAAACAGGAAGCGTTACGAAACTTGACGGTGCTAGTATTTATTACGTGAAAATTGATATTTTTTAAATTTTTGTATGTATTTCCTCAAATCAGCGAATATGCTTCACAGGGACTTGCCATTATAATTACTTAAAATTTAGATTCATAATCAGGATACTTATTTTCATGTATATATTGCATTCATTTTGGAAAGCTACTAGAACTCCGTTATTTTATTTCATATAAATACGTTCCTGCAATTATTTAACATATATTTCTGGCAATTTTGATTCCATGAGAATTAATCTGAACGAAAAAACTTCTAATATTTTAGAAATGACTTTTGCGATTGTATGGCACGAATATTACATTCTATGACTATTCATAGGTTAGGACGCAGTCTTCTCTGAATTAATTTCATTCGTTCAGAAATGAAGAATCATACTTCCATTACTGACTACCAAGAAAATCTGTTGACAAGTTTTCGTTATATTCTTGTATTGTCTAATACCCCAAACTTTTCTGTGGATGTGACTCCATTAGGCAGATTCGACAGAATCGATTATTAAAATACGGAGTCACTTATTCTTTGCTCAGAACTTTTACGTTTGTGGACATTTATTCACGCGTCATTATTCAAAAAAGCTCTTAAAAGAAGGGACAATGAGAGGCAGAATGAAACAGCGAAAGGTAGAAAGAGACAGCGAAAGACAGAAAGAGACAGCGAAAGAGTCAGACCCAGTACGAGACAGAAAAAGACACCAAGAGACCGACAGCGAGGGAGACGTAGAAAAGGAGAGAGAGAAAGATGAGAGAGTTAAGGCGATATAGAGGAAAAGAGAGAGAGGTACGGTGGCAAAATGAAACGTGACCATACATGCGAGAAGGGGTGGGATGAAAGAAATTTTTGTATAAAAAAAGAATATTTCCTATTGGTAGCTTGGATAATACTAAGAACATTTGCACAATTACTAATTATGAATTTAAGTTGCCGGAAGATGCGTAGAAAAAACCTGCTAGAGTACGTATCCAGATACGAGTATTTTGAGGGTCATCCACTTTCACCCATGAATTTCAGGCTGACTAGCAGGGAGACCACCACGCCAGAATTCCCTTTCTTTTCCCGAAGATGTAAAGACAAATAGTCAATCAGTAAAAAGTCACCAAGTGATAAGAACCAAAGACGTTTTCTAATGCATGTAGACATTCATTTAAACTCGGATGTGTTAATGAACTCTTAGCGTAAGATATGTAGCTTCAACTAAATGGTCCTATTTCGGTATCGATAAAAAATTCTCGTGTTTTATCCTTAACGAAATGGTCCATTGACTCCGAGCTGATAGCAGTAAAAATAAATATAAAATGTTTCTGAAGGATATATGTCTTTCTCGATGGATTTCCACGCTTCACAGAAGTATTTCTGATTTCTAATTTACTGGGTTATTTCACATCAGAGTGTCTAAAGACTTTCTCAGTAATTCCTTCATTAATTCATTACATTTCTCGAGATTTATGTAATAGATAACTTCGCTCTTTTCTAATTCTGCATTTGAAGGTTGAAAACAATTTTATAATTAAAGTACCATTTAATATTTAGATAACCTTTCCTCAGACATGCATCACATTTACGAGCGAGATAGTCTTCTTGTCAACGTAACCAGAAAGCTATTTGTGCGCACTATTAATTTGTTTACATAGTCCTGGTTACAAATCAAACCACTTTATACGTGTTCCCTCTGTCAGCAGAAGAAATCAATAACAGAAGACAGACATACTGCGTATACTCGTTTAGACCCAAACAGATTGAAAATTCCAGTAGTTAAGTCTGGAATCAACATATTAATGACCTACAATTAATTATTATATAATACAAAGTTCACGGTCGGAACACCGATTATTTCGCAATCAATTTACAAACAACCCAATATTCATTAGTCACAAACATTAAGCGAGGAGGTAATAGGAAGAATTCTTCACAAAGATTATACAGTGGAGGGGGGGTCATTTTTTGTCAAATTTTACGATAAACTGTCGACCTTCTGCAAATTTCGTGAAAATATGAAAATTGGTTCACTTCCACACAATATGTGAAAAACCATTATTTACAAAACATATTTACCATAATCCATATTATTAAATGTCACTAAGTTATTGAACATAACTGCCAGACGAAGGCATATGTTTAACATTGACAGTATCACATGAATATATGTTACTATTTCATGACACGTGCAGAAATTTAATAAAACCTATGCAGCCACAGGTCATGTGTGAGCTGTCTCTGTTTTTCTAAGATACACCCGAACTCAGTAAAAATTAAGAAATAATGAAACAGTCTGATATATATGATTGTGTTATTCCGCCCATTCTCAAACTGCGCTTACCAAGTGAATTCTCATACTCAATGCGTTGGTGCCTACGACACGACTGACGTGATGCGATATCAAGACACCAAGGAAGAGGTCTCCCGCCGCGAAATATTTGCTATTTACATGTCGCGTAAAGAAATGTATTGTGTAACCGCATATATTATATTACGCTACGTATAATGACAGTTTTCGTTAATAAATTTAATATATTGTAGTGTTATATGAGAGTATTTTAATTATTCTTGAGCAGTGTGCATGACACTTTTTGGAAAACTATTGTGTGTGGTTTTGTTCAGCGGAATTATTGCTGCTGGTCACTAGGAAGTTTCTAGTGTGCATGGATCTTTCAGTAAGCAGTGGTTTGTACGTAGTAAAATAAAGTATTTTATAATATAATAAATAAATAAAAACTTCCATTTATTTTAGGTCCCTCTCGTATGCGCTGGCACAAGTCCCACCCCTAACCACGCCTGGACATCTCTTTCTGTCCTGGACCTTCTGAACCCTTCGCTTGCGCGATATCCGACCACCTAGAAACTTTTTTTTTTGTTTTCGCCTTGCCACCCAGCGTAGCGTCGACACGCATGTGTGCACTCCTCGAGACAAAGGGATCGTAGGTCTGCGACCAAAGAGGCTGCTCCTGCAGCCCGCTCCTTTGACAGGGTGCAGAAGTCGAGCCGAGGATTAATGGCGGTCAAAATGTACACTGTATTCCTTAGTTTGTTTGTAAAGCCTACGTATTTCAGATTGAACCAGTGGCCCACACCAGATATAAACTACATTGCTGGGAATATTGTAAGTGGCATTCTATAGTCTCCCAAAGTTGCCAATGACCGGGAGGTCCTAGGTTCGAGTCCTGACGGCGGCAGGGTTTTCCATACTAGCTTTTCAGCTAGGTCGAATTCAGTCGCTGTCTGGGGGAGAATTCTAGCGGCCGGTTGCTCTGATCGGTAGTTTTCCGTGGTTTCTCCGATCAACACCAGGCGAACACCAGGAGAGTCCTGGTTAGGGGGAAACCCCAGTAGTCGACGGTAGGTCGGCGCCGGATCTCGCCATCCAGTGGGGGAAGATCAGCGCCATCTCCCGAGAAAAAAGCATGCACTATCCTAACGGGACTAATGACCAAAGCAGTTGACGCGCCCGGAAACACGAAAAAATCAATCAAAGTTGCCAATAAATTTTGACTCCTATATTAGCCACCAAGGATCGCCACAACTGTCTCAGCAATATTTATCCATTACATGAGGCCATGAAGCGTTCTCCAGATAAAACAGTATTAGGGCGAGAGTTGTTGGAGGATTTTGTCTGTCAGAAATAATTTGGTCAATTTAGTCAGGGCCGTTTTACATGCCCAAAGTACTAAACTCTGAATTTTATGCCTTTTGGAAATCCTCAGCCGGGCATCGAAGCCTCTGGAGATTCAGACTGCAAACTCACCGTAAACTTCCCCATCAATGTGCCCCTTGATAGTAGTCCCCCAATGTGCCCTTGATAGTAAGTCCGAATATACTTGTAGTTTTCGTATTCATAACGGCTGCCCTGCGCGGTAGCCCTTGAACCACTATTCGAAAGCAGGCCCGGTGTGAATTTATTTTTAATTAAAACTAATCAGTGATTGCATTTACGATACGTTATAGTACAGTTCTATCCTCAGAATATTTGAAGACAACCAATACACTCATTTATTTAAAACAGAAAATAGATCGAAGTAAGAAGTTGACCTCCACAGTCGGTAATGTAAGTGTTTTCTTACAAATAAATTTCTTGTGTGACACTCCTGACGGCGCGGCCATATTGAGTCGCGAGCTGTGTTTTAACTCATTTTGCTTACAATAAATATTTGTGTTACATAAATAAGTGTATTGACTCTCTTCAAATATCCTGAGGAGAACACTGCCCTAAAACATGACTGATTATTTAGTCTTTCCGGGCGCATTAACTTCGACGGTCATTAGTCCTGTAAGTACAGTGCATGTTTTTATCACGGGAGACACTGTTCTTCCCCCGCTGGATGGCGAGATCCTGCGCTTATTTATATGTCGACTTGTGGGGTTTCCCTCATCCGGGCATCTCCCTGTAGCGGGGCTCCACCCAGCTGGGACAAGTTGTAGTCTCCGGGCATGTATGGTACATTAGTGCATGTACGTGTGTGTGTACGAAACGGATGAGAAAAAGGAAATGGAAGAGTAAGGAAAGAGCCACCTCAGCCGGTTCTTGTGTGAAGAGACGAGGTACAACAGGCGGACTTCCGCAACATCTACAATCAGAGACAGGTCCTCCGCCACGCCGTGTATGATTCTATAGTGAGATGTTCAATTTAAGACTGACCAAATGCAATGAGAAACATAGTTCTCTGATAGCATTCCGCTTTGAAGTCGAACGATGAGAAGTAAGCGCGGGTCGAGAGCACCGTACGCGCCATCTTGCGGGCCTCCTTCGCTTTTCGCGAGCCACGTCTCGTCGCCAGTTCATTGCCAATAACCATAATTCTAATGCCTAGCAGTCTATCAAACTTCTGGTTAATATTGACCACGCCGTTTCGCAAATTCTTCTCCAGTGCGTCCCGGGACTGAACAAAATGTTCTGACGGTTGATCGATTGCAGAATGTTTGTTTATTAATCGCTAAAATTCCGACAATGCACTACGGTACGTTTGGTTTCACAACAGAAATTTAATTTGATAAACTTTACTGATGAGAAGAGTTCATATTCTTGAGGGTCTCTTTACGTTAATCGATATTTGAATTGCGTATTCAATATTCTGTCGAGTATGCGCATTTTATTCATAAGATGCAATGATTCTTGTCAAAGATACTTCACTAGATTTTCAGCTTCTGGTAACTTAACTGCAGACACAAAAATACCATTAATTAGAAAAAAACACTGTATTATTGCTCTCTGTATACGAAATTTATTCCAAAATGTAGAGATTTGTAAAATGACGGCAGGTCCTATTTTCATCCGTAACTAACGTAAAATATTTTCTCATAATAATATTTACATATTCGCAGTGTTTTATTATTAACCACTAGTCTCAAGTTTGGATGCATGCTTATGACACCTAGAAACGAAAATACACTTTTTTTTACATTTTTGGCTAAAGAAAAAAAAGGAGAAGAAAATAGCCAATCCGGTGGCCGAGATCGCTAAGGTAGTAGTTTCGTAGCCATCTCGGACCGAAGGGTCGCGGGTTCGAGTTCCGCCTCGGACATGGTTGAATTTGTGTTCGTCCTTGCACCCTTTATCATCACCATATCTTTTCATCCTCATAGTTACCATAACGTTAACTCCAATAGTCGTCGCTAATGACTTAGATGTTGATACGACATTAAATAAGAAGAACATTAAAAAAACAACAATTTATTGTCCACTCATTGTTATTCCCTTATATCATTTGTCCCCTCTTTACGATGGTATTCGTTTACAGCCACCACCGGCACCACCCCTACCACAGTCTCCACCGCCACCACCACTATCATCACATTCTTCGCCACACTCGCCAATTGCTAACTCCCACCGTCGTTTTCATCGCTATTGCCACCGCCACCGCTATCGCCAGCTCCAACCCCTCTGAGAGAGCTACATACAGCCTCATTACCAGCGCCATCAGCACCACCGCCATTGCCAGCACCTACCCTTTCTGATAGAGCCACCAGAGCGCCATCAGTGCCACCACCAGCGTCACGCCCACCGCCAGCGTCACCGTCACCGTCACCGCCACCGCCACCGCCACCGACAGCGTCACCACCATCGCCAGCGTCATCGCCAACGTCACCGCCACCGCCACTGCCATCGCCAGCCCCAACCCGTCTGATAGAGCCACCTACGGCCGCACTATCAGCGCCACAGCTAGCGCCATCAGCGGCACCGCCAGCGCCACCGTCCCCGCCAGCGCCACCGCCACCGTCAGCACCAACTCCTTTGACAGAGCCAC
The DNA here is from genome assembly GCA_011170035.1 of Teleogryllus occipitalis. NCBI lineage: Eukaryota > Metazoa > Arthropoda > Insecta > Orthoptera > Gryllidae > Teleogryllus > Teleogryllus occipitalis. Next base: position 7,825 of record BLKR01015591.1, read on the forward strand.
CTACAGCCCCAATACCAGCGCCACAGCTAGTGCCATCAGCGCCACCGCCACCGCCAGCGCCAGCACCAACTCCTTTGACAGAGCCACCTACAGCCCCAATATCAGCGCCACAGCTAGTGCCATCAGCGCCACCGCCACCGCTAGCGCAAACCCCACCGCCCGCGCCATTGCTAGCGCCAACGCCACCGCCAACGCCACCGCCAACACCACCGCCAACGCCACCGCCAACGCCACCGCCACCGCCAACGCCACCGCCACCGCCACCGCCACCGCCACCGCCGCCGCCAACCCTTCCGACAGAGCCACCGCCAACCCCGCAGCTAGTGCCACCGCTCGCGCCACCACCAGCGCCACCTCCCCCGCCAGCGCCGTCAGTATGCGCCCACAGCTAGAGCCAAAATTAGCGCCACCGCCTCCAGCGTCCAATGCAAGCATATTGAGCGGCAGGCACGCGCGCGCCGCGCTCAGCGCCCGACTGACCACCCGGCGACCCCCATCTGCAGAGAATCGAACTCCCGCCCGCTCAAAGGTGGGCCCAGGAGCGCGTTTGTTCACGCACGTCGACAGGCGCCGCGTGTAGCGAATGCCAACAACTGCGATCGCCGACTGGGCAGCTGGCCCACGGGCCATACGAAAGGCGCATTGTGCGGTCAGTGGGCTACGCATATTCCAATTGATTTCCGTCGGAAACCGAAGGTTTATTCTGGAACCAATATTTTACATGAATATAAATTCAGGCTACGCACACATCAATAAACCTGTTTGAATATTCCACCTGGACTATGCAGTCACTGTTTATAGAAATTACAAAATGTTCATTCCCATAATAGCGGTTCTTTGCGTTACGTAATCGAAATTAATAGACTATTAAAAAAATGAATTTTGGTCTAGAAACAAAAAAATGAGTTTACTGCATCGTTTTTTATCCCAAAATATTTATAAAACGATGTGTAAAAACAAACAGGAGATAATATGCATTTTAAGTTCCTATTCAAATTTTAAAATAGTGGCGCTAAAACAACACATACTAACTTGCCATTATTAACGGAAAATCAATAGTTTTATAAACTCCATTACTCGAATGTTCTCCTCACTTCCGCACTAATAATAATACCCTTAATTTACATTTAGTCCATCCAACATAATCATCCCAAGATCACTCTGTATAAAAGCGTTAATAAGCTGTAATATTTTACACAGACGATTGAAACTAATAACAAATCTATTTTCATCATTTGATTCTACTACAAATATTTATCACATCCTAATAAATAGATCAAGAACTCTATTAAATTTATTATACCCTTCATAATAGCTATCTGTATTGTCTTTGCAAATATTTGTTATGTTACGGGTGCAAATATCTCAACTCTTGTCAAAACGCTAGCTTTCACCTGTATTCTTAATACCACGTAAATATGAGCTAGGATTGGTATCCCAGAACTCACGAAAACGTGAGATATTAAGAAAATAAACAGCATCAGTCATACGACGTTGGAAGAAATCAGTGGCTGCTGATGAGCGAACAGGGGCGAATCCAAAGAGAGGGAGATAAGAACTAAGCTTCCCCTAGATCCAGTATTGTTTGTAATTTTATTCAACTTATTCAGACATATGTGAGATATTGATCGCATCACATTCTAAACGAATATTCCCAGTGTACGCGAGCGGGACCTTTGATGAAAAACACGTATGTTCTAAGAAGTGGTGTATTTCTTGAATAAATATATGGAAGAAAACCTGTTTGGTTTAGTTGGCCTCTGAAAAAAATTCAGGATTCCTCATTTCAGAATTAAATATTTCAATTTTTCTTCCCTTTATCCTGTGCAACTCTACTTATTGACAATATAGTAGATGAACGAAAATAGTTTAGACATCTTTAAGTCGAGAAACCAGAGAATAGGTGACGTTTATGCGAGTCATATTGACTTTAAACAGAATTATATCTATAAAAAAATAAAAAAACAAATAATTCAGGCATAGTACTTTAAATATAAATAATAAATTGTTCATAAATCCAAATTACTTGTTCGTTTGCAAAATTCACCATTGAACACACTCCACGCTTCTATTGAGTCTGGAAAATAATTCATGTACGTTTTGAAGGACATTTTCATGCACCATAAATAACGAGAAATAGGAAACATCAATGGACCCTTAGAGTGTCTTGAGAAATTCATTCTAAGAAAGCGAATGATCGATATTGATTTTTAGAGGACCTCAGTTTTTTGGTTGACAAGACTTAAAGGAAATTTCCCAGAAAGTGGAGACGCAACAACGTAAAGATGTTTCAACGACCACCGACGAAGACAGCTACTCCAGATTCCGCACACAAGACGTGGGATCCCACACCGAGTTGTTCCGAAGGCTTCAGCGCGAGGCGACAGGAGGCGTAACCGCAGACCACCCTCGCGGGGGCGGTGGGCGCGAGGGGCGGGGGGCGGCGCCGGACAGGACCACCCAGGCCCGCGGGGGCGGTCGCGCGCTCGCGAGGCCCTCTGCGGGGGCGTCGCCGGCCCTGCCGAGGTGTGAATGTGAGGGCCCGCCTGCACCTCTATTCTGCCCCACCCCGCCCCGCCCCACCCACGCCCGCTCCCTCCCACGCCGCCGCCGTCATCGTCATCGTCGGCGCGGCGCTGCCGAAAGGGTTGGCGACGCGCCGCCCCGCCCCCACCTCCCCGCCGCGTCGCCCGCTCCTCGCGAAGAACTCGCGAACGGACGAAAACATCCCAGGGACGCGCAGCTTCCAGCAAACAGTCCCTTCCTGTTGACCGGGAAGACGTCTACCTGCGAACCTCCTCCACCCACGCCCCCTCCCCCGCCCTCCTTGACAAGGCGCGCGCCACCGTGGCTGTCACACCCCCGCTGCCTCCGGGTCCCCGCGGAGCACCTCTCCCCCTCTCCTCCTCCACCCCCCCCCCGCGGCGCTGCTATTCACCTGCGGGGCCAGAAGCGCGACCGAACCCGCAGTGGCTGCAACCGCTGCGAGGTCCACTTCCCGGCAGGAGGCCTCCAGATCGGTATCGCCTCTGGCGCGAAACGCAGCGTGCAGGCCGCGCCCGCAGAATCGCGCGGTGGCAACCCACCGGCTGGGAGGGCGGGCGCTCGCTGGACGATTTGTACCGTCGCGGGATGTCCCAGCGCCCGTCAAAGGGTTCCCCGAACATCTCCATTAATCTCCCGCTACGAAGTATAGAAATCCTTTCCCATACCGCAGAGGGAAGTTATGCAGTACACCTTTACGGCGAACAAACCACGACCGCTGCTGAATAAGCGATACAAACCGTCTTGCTTCTTTTTCCTTATAGTTAATAGTTTTTCCCTCGTCCAGTGTCCCCCGCTCACAGATTATCTCTCCCCCGCCCACAACAAATTGACTCCATTCCGCCCCGGCTGCAGCCGAGGACAACATCAAAGGCGACGAGCAGCCGTGCCGAGCATGGCTGTCTTTTGGCCCGCGCTCGTGGCTGCGTCGCTATCATGCAGACCCCAATTTGCTCCTAAATTTGAGGGATCGAGGAAAGCCGAGGCGGCGCGAGTGAGGAGATGGCCAAAACGTGAACGCCACTCACACCCGCAGCGCGTGGTCTATCCAATTGTTTCTTCGCGCCGTAATTCGATGGAAATTTCCCTGTCGCGCGGAGGCAGGACACGCGGGACTGCAGGTTATGCGGGCGTGGAAGCAGGAGAGGAGGTCGGGTACGCTCGTGTTCGAGCACGCGAGAGACGAGGGTAAAAGCGCCGGCACAGTGGAGACATTTATGAACATGTTCGAAGTTTTCTCAAAATTCTGATTTTACAGTACTATATTCTTTATAAAAAACTCAATAGAAGATTACCATACCTTGTTCTGAATATATGCCTTGCGAAAATAACTAGTTTTAAATTTGTTCTATTTTTTTACTTTATTTACAAAGGAGATTTTGTTCCAGTTGTGGCCATTTACAAATTGCATGTGCACAGAAACCGGACAAATTAACTGACAGATATTTTAAACTTTGAGCGTGTTTGAGACCATAAACTTTCAAAAATATATTGGTTCTTGTTGCATTATTGCAACGCAAATACTAATAAGCTTACTTACGTTTTCAGCTTACTCTTTAAATATTAAATATTAGAAAATAAATTATCTTCATTGTACATCTCGCTACTAAAAGACATAAGCTCTACGATCTGCAAAATTGAAAAAAGTGGGAAACTTGAAAATTGTATTTTTCAAATTTTGTCCCTGAAGTGTGCCCTACTGATGTCGATTACCTTAAATTTATTTTGTCGAGCCGAGAGGTGCAGCTGCAAGGGGATATACGATGCCGCGAGGCCCAAAGTTTGTTGCTTCAAATCTGGCACTTTCTGCCCCTAAGTTTTTACGTTTGCACGGGTGTGCGCTGGCAAATGTACGAGGATGTCCGCAATTTTGGCTTGAATTTTGTTTCATACCTACTCATATTTCTAACAAAAAATGCATGTAATATGAATTTGACGAATGCTAAACCCACGTGCCAAACAATAATCTGTGCCAATAAAGAAATTTTAATGTACAAAAATTGTTGTTTTTCTCTTCCTTGAGGTTGTTTAGAGATGTGTTTCCCCAACTTTCATTGTCGCAGATTCGTTTTCCTATATTATAAAAGATTTTGACCACTCACAGTACCGTACTTCATCTTCTAAAAATAAGCTATTACATTAATCGCAACTAAATATTTCACTAGATACAAAAATAGCATAACGCCCTTTTAAATAAATGAAAACTATAAAAGCTGTTCGGCAATTCGGTATTATCATTTGCAATATTCAACATCCAAACTTGCACTACATAAAGTTAAAGAAATAACTTTACCAGGTACAATTTTATTTTTGATCTGTAAGAAATAAAAATGGAAATTCAAATCAAGTATACAAATTAAAATAACCTAAATAAAACTATACAAATATTTTAAAAAATATCACATACAGACAAAAACTAAAAAATCAATGATTTAAAAAACGATCGCTTTCGTACAGAATTATAAAAAATGGAATACCCAAAAATATAAAAATAATATTAATAATAAATCTAATATTGTCTGTCAAGAGTTACATTAAATTATACCATTTAAATATAGATACAATACGGTATTATGTAAATTGCGTCACAACGTTTCGACCCCAAGTACTTCGCTCCTCTTCACGCTACATGAGTTAAAACACGTTCATTTTATTTATTTTTTACGTGAAAAACAGTTAAAAAGTGTGTGTAACGTGCTACGGGGAGAAGTGTTCATAATTCTGAGATCCCTACTCTAAGCCATATACTATTTAAATTTTGATTACAGAAAGAAATGAGAGTTTTTTGCAAGGATTGTTAACAAAACATATTCGCCCCGATTTAATAAAATATATTTTCAAAGGTAAATCAGCTATAAATTTGGGCTCTTATTCCTCATCATATCCTTTGTGAAGAAATAATACTTCCTGCCGTGACAACATGGAGAATGATAATTTGAATAACTGTATTTTCCACTGAATTCTAGAAGACGTGCACAGATAATGAAATTACATTTAAGTCCAGAAGCAAAACAAGGGGCCATCTCAGAATTTACTCAAAGGATCAGGGAAACTGGACCAAAAAAAACCTTATCGAGGTGGGAGTCATTGACCCAGAAGCTGCGGTACAATACTTGTTACAAGGTGTTTAGAATTGTACAGTCCAAATGGTAAATAATACATTAAATAACAATGTTAAAATTAATGTTACTTTCCTGTTGATGTTCAGTATAGTCCAATTGTATAGAAACAGTTAAAACAGTACATGACCTTATTTGAAAATCAAACTTTTAAGGAAAAGATTTCATTAAGGAAAAAACCTCTGTGTTTGTAATTATAGTTGTAGGAAGAACCCAAAAAAATTAAAAATTGTTTGCAATTTTCGAAAAATCCGTTTTCAACGAACATAAGACCTGCACCATTCTCTTAAATATTTTTCGCACTAACAAGTGAACAACATGTGAAGTACCCCCCAAAATTAAAATACGGGTTTCAAATTCAAGGGGCCGCGAAAGAAGGGAAATCGATTGGAGAATATCAATTTTGGAGAAAATCGGCTGAACGGTTTAGGCGCTAGTGTGGTTCACACACGGACAGACGGAAGGACGGACCGACGTTTATCCGTTCTGCGATTTTTTGGTATCAAGGACCCATAAACTTGAATTCTGGCTACACCACGTGTTAGAGGGTTTTTTCTAAATTTAGCAACTAGATTTATCCACTTTTATACCAGGACCCTGTAATTAAAGTTTTCCACTCCAAATTCGCCGATTTTTTCCGGCAGCATTACATAAATTTCTCTCTACTGCATAAGCGGTGGCGAAAAAGTAAAAACGAATGTACCCAAGGATGATCATGGTTGAAATTTTTAAAATTTTATCTTATTACTAGCAGGAAAGGCATAGACTAAAGAGGTTACGGACAGAGCTCACACTTGAAGCTAGTTGCAGGTCCAACTGTTGTCAGAATGTCAGTGAAGGACGTAAATTTCATTTCAGCAAATGTAACAATGTTGCGAACTGTGGGTAAGATATCTACGCGAGGGAGGAGGTAGGGAATGAGATACAGTTAGATTAAGAGCTATAAATATCTAGCCGTAATTATTTTTCTATTCACTATTTACCTACCTTTTATTTACTATTCTTGCACCCTGCTATATATGGGAGATGCCAGTAGAAGACTTTAAACAACTATCCTGTGACTTGTAAGTAGGAAAGTTTGCTAGTGAGGGAGAACTACGATACATCTTTTTAAAGGAAAAGGGCAGGGAAGAAGGAAAATTATAAAGAATTGAAAGTGGAGTAACTGACAAATGAAGCAAGGACATTTTCCCACAAACAAAATAAGCTCTGTTTATTTATCTGTTTCAACCATATTCCACGAGTACTATTGAGTATCCATATAGTACCGTATGGGTAATGGAAACAGAACATCGCTTGAATGGACTGTTCATATTGAATGTACATGGATGTCTGATCGAAGATCGAAGGAAACAAGTAAAAAAGGATGTCGTACATAGGTTTAGGGAAGACAAATGAAAAATCATGTATTTATAAGCTGGAGCAATACTCACTCAGAAGTAATGAGTTATTTGATCTAAATGAAAAAGGTCGTTTTAATTAATGTACTATGCTACATAAAATCAAAGGAGATTATCCGTCTTTTTTAAATAAATAAATATCAAATTGAAACATTTTTCCAGCATTTTATTTTTGACCCTTCCCCCTTGGGTCGTAATCTGGTTATTGATTGTAACAATTACTTACCATCCCAAACTAGTACTCTAGAACGTCCTTCGCGTCCCAGCAGAACAAACAGAAGAAACCGAATAACTAAATAATAATAATAATAATAATAATAATAATAATAATAATAATAATAATAATAATAATAATAATAATAATAATAATAATAATAATAATAATAAGAAGAAGAAGAAGAAGAAGAAGAAGAAGAAGAAGAAGAAAGGATTCTAGATGAAAAACGGCGAAGCAAAGGGAATGATTAGGGGTGAAGAGAATGGATGATAAAAAAGAACATTTCATCTAACTTAACTAGAGTGTCGAATCTGGAGAATTAATCCAAAAAATTCGAGTCTCTTCTGGATGGCAATTGGCTAAATACTGCCGATGTTGTCCTTGAAAAACGTCGTGCAGACATGAAACATGCGCAAGAATGTTGCATTAGAGAACCACCTGAATAGCCGTTGCGAATAAACAGATGTTTCACTACCATAAATTTAGAGTTTTTGCAGTTGGTTTTGATGCAAACAACGTGACGATAGTAAATGGTTCCATTATTATCTCATTAATTTCACGAATTCAAAAGGAGAAACGAGAAATAAATCTTATATCATTGCAAAACCTCCACAGAAGAAAAAAATAAATAAACACATCACTTTTTGTAATGAAGTTAACTACAAAATTATGCAACAGAATCTCCCAATGACTGTATTTTTCTTCTGTTGAAAACATGTAACGAGAAAGATTGTGAAGTCCTAAGAAATTAATCATAAATCGACAAGACGATCATTTTAAGAGATATGGAAAAGGAAGTAAGGTATGCGTATCACTGTATACTTTATATAAAACAAAGGGTGGAAGCTTTAATATCGTGACATTTAATATAACAAATGAACAGAAAATAAACACATTCGTTAAATTCTAGTATTAACATTTCCTCTTTAAATTAAATACAATGAGAAACATGAGTGTCGTGACAAATCGAAAGAACAGTCAACATGACTAGTCCTTGTTTTTAGTTTCATTGATAACTGGTATGGATAACAGTTGACATGCCTTGGTTTATCCATCAACATGGAGATTACAAGTACTTCTGAGAACAAGTATTAATACCGAATCTTTTAATTCTTCCTATAGACCTAAAGATCGTAATTACTTCCTTCAGATAGGAAAATCAAGTACAAGGAACTATTATAAATTTCCGGCTTTGTGCAGAAACAGTACTGCGAAACTTCACAAAATATTCCGAGCAAAAAACGGGGTTTTTGCGAGATTTCAACTTGGTATGCGCAACATGGTTTGCTTTCTCCACCTCCCTCAAAAACATTAATTCAATTTTTCTTTCATTGAAAAAATAAAAAAAATTGAATTTGACTAGTCTGTCATTAGAATGTTTGTCTATGCAGCAAATGATTCCTCAACTGCAGGTTCCTAAGAGACATTGAGTTTTCTTCTTACACATTAGCAATCATTAGGCACATGACCAAGGGCACTGCTTGAATAATGGCACCCGTACATGTCAGTACGTTTCACAATCTAATAAAAACTTCTTTCGTTGGTCATTATACAGCGAAGATTGCACAACGGGGTTGAATAAAACAAAAACAAAATATGTTTATAAAATATACGTAAAGATTTGAGGTGCCTTGGGAAAAATGGGGCGAAATTATACTGCCATATTAATAATGAAGCAAAAATACAAAATATATATTTCGTAAAAATGAAATGCAGTGAAATATTGTTTTTTCATTTTAAGATCGCTTTTATTATAATATTGCCCCATCAAATTGCTTTGAGAAAAACTCATTAACTGAAACATCAGGAGAGGGCTACGTAAAGTTGACCATGAACAGCGAAGCATTTTTCTCAAAACATAGCCACTCGCCGAAAGATTGAACCTGTGACTTCGTGGTGACAACGAAGGTATATATTGTACTTTCCAATGATCTTTTGCGCCCATGAAGCAGCGATAATTAAGCGTCTTGCCAGTAGGGTTCCAGCTGATAAACCAATATTGATTAATAGGTGATTTGTCGCTGGTGGCATTCCAAATACAATAATTAGAGGCGTTGCCTTGCCAAAAATGTTATTTAGTAAAAGAAAAGCCTTCGATGGCATAGCCGTCATCATCAGTTCCCTCATCGTCATACCTGAATGTTCAAAATTTTTTTTATACATTTTTGTATCAGGTAACGAATAATGATGGCTAAGCCATCGAAAGCAGTTCCTTCTTTAAATAATATTTATCGGAATGCGTGGCTCAGGGCATCAATCGGTATCACTGCTGTGCATCTGACAGGGAGGTCCAAAGGTTCCATTCCCGACAGTGGCAGGACATTCGACACTAGCTACATAGCCAGGTCAAATTCAGTCGTGGACTGGAGGAGAATTCTAGCAGCCGGATGCTCTGATCGGTAGATTTCCTCCTTTCTCTGATAAATACAATTCGAATGTCGGAGCGGTATCCTAGCAAGCAGCGCGTGATTTTTTCTTTCCTCTTCCTTGTCCTATCCTCGTCCCTTACACACATTTACACTTACATCCAGTACACTACCACACATGACGGGAGGCCAATCGGAAGCTTAGAACTTTTCCCAGATGGGCGGTGCCCCGTTGGTGGGAGATTCCTGGGCTGGGGAAAATCCCCGCAAGCTGCCGCAGGTTGGCCACTATTCTCGCTATCTATCAGGAGAGGATCACCGCGATAATACATTCACTACACTTACGAGACTAATGACCTTAGCAGTTGACTCTTCCGGAATTACTAATCAATTAATCAATAACATTGTTGGCAAAGACAACGTCTGTAATTCTTTTACTTGAAAAGCAACAAAGCAAAAGCATTCGTATTCCAGAGCTAGGATGTCTGCCCTCCAGCCGAGACGACGAGGCGTGTGGGGACGCAGCGAGGCGTCCCCGCCGGGGCCCGCGGCCGCGCAGCCTTAATTGACGCATCGCAGACCGGCGCGGCCCAGCGGTGCCATTTCCTGGTTCGCGGCGCGGGAACGTCGCGCGGGGCTGGAACGCGACCCGGGGGCGGCGGGCAGCTGCATCCGCCATCGCCGACGCTCCCCGGCGCCCCCGCCGCCCCCGCCGCCCCCGCCGCCCCCGCCAGGTACGGCGCAGCACCAAACACCGCGTCGGCCTTCGGATTCGTTAAGAGGGGTCTTCACATAGTGTTTAGGAAGCAGGCAGTTTTGGAAGAAATTTTTTATTAAATTTATTTATGATAATGAACATTTAATATATACATTCCTTTCAATTTATCCATATACAGTATTTGAGTCACTCCCGAGTGTGCAGATGTGCGGATGTGCTGTTCCGTCACTCACGACTACACCACTTCTCGTGCACCAGTCGAGACATTCAACGCGTCTCGGTCTCCTGATGGGGAACTGACAATTTGTTTTCGGATCCGGCCAGATTATTCAAAGAAATTTCAAAAACAATTGTTTTTGAGTGTTTTGGTGCTGTGTTCTTAGTGAGTATGCCGGGAATTAAACTAATGCCACCTAAATAGATCTATGTAGGTGGTATTGATTAAACCCCAGTACTCCGTGGTTATTTCCAGTCCACGACACCATAATTTTCTGTCTTGGAGTTGGCATTCCGATGTTTACAAAGCAGCTACATGAAACGAAAATTGCGCGGCAGAATTTATGATTCGAAGTATGTGTGTGTGTATGTATGTATGTGCGTGTATGTGCATATATATATATATATATATATATATATATATATATATATATATATATATATATATATATTTGTAAAAACTTTTTTCAGAACTAATTGAGAATGATCATAATATAGAAATAGAGAATAAAGCTGAAGAACCGCCTACAGGTGATCATTTATGTTCATATTAGAAAACAAAACGTAAAAATATAGCTGTGCCAAATTCTAACTATTCGAATTATTCATTCCTGCAAGTATTTTCCTGCAAGCCATTATAATTTTGAAATTGCAATATTACCTGTTCATATCCCGTATGGAGGTAATATACAAGGCCATTGGGTGTTGGGGGTTGGGAATTTTTGAACGGAAGTATAACATTTAACAGCTACTACGATTAATTGGTAAGTCCAATGCAAGATACTGTAAGAACATATATGAAGAAAGCTAGGCACGAAAGAAATGAGTTATTAAAGAAATTCAACACATGAAAATATTTTTAAAACAGTTTACGCCACATGTTATAATTTATAAAAGGCCCTCGGGTGGCTTAAGGACAGCATGGGAGCTTTCCGCAGTGCGATTCCCCGTAAGGGCAAAAATAGAGCTGTAAAATTCCATTAGAATCGTCTCAATTTTTATAGACGTGTGTTGAAGAAAAAGCTTAGGCAGGCGAAGTAAGCAAGGTGCGGTGTTGGGAATACGTCATGCTCTTCACGTGTCTCCCTTACCCCAAGCTTGGAAGACAAATGAAAACAGGGTCCGGGCCCAGGCCCAGGGAACGCCACCACTTGCCAAAAGTCGGATTAATTAGACCCTAAAATGAAAAAATACATAATTAGGTACTTTATAAACACACTGGAAAGACAACATTTAACATTTTTATTTTCCGATATACATTTCTTTCTGCTTCAAGCTGGTCGAATTTTCCTGTTGTCACGTTACAAAAAATATCAAATCTTCAACACGTTACTAGTCAACTGTATTAAGCCTAGCAACACCAAAGTATAAATTGTCCCGTTCATTACTAAGAGGCCTACTATTTTCAAGACCCCACCACTTAAATTTCTATTTTGAGGTTTTGACGGACTTGATAAATTAATAAATTTATTTAATTAATAATATTCATAAGTATTCATTTCATAAAGAACATTCTTCAATTTTTGGCTCTACAAATGAAAAACATAATCACTGTATCTTTATAACGTAGTAGTGTATTAAACTATATTGTACTAAGACTTAAAACACCTTCCACATAAGCTACAGCGACTGTGACCGCGAGGTCCTAGGTTCGAGTCCTGACGGTAGCAGAATTTTCGACACTAGCTTTTCAGCTAGGTCGAATTCAGTCGCTGCCTGAAGGAAAATTCTAGCGGCCGGCTATTCTGATCGGTAGCTTTACGTTTTATCTGATCAACAGCAGGTGAATGCCGGAGGAGCAGTACCCTAACAAACGGGCCACGGACCGCGCGCGATCTTCCCTTGCTCTTCCTTGTCCTATCCTTTCTCCTTATACACACACACACACACATACACACACACACACACTCTAACATGCACTACTCTACCACATATTCCGGGAGTCTGGTCGGGAGACAAGAATATTAAAGATAAAGATTTTTTCCATTAATGAAATCTATTCCTGAAAGATAAATTTTGAAATAAGGTCATGGACAAATTTTGGTACTTTATGACAACACAATCTACACTCGACAGCAGTACCGGGAAGTTCGATTTGAGAAGACTGTCGTGAGTCTCTAGGAAACCGTATGACGACAAACGCTAGGAATGGCCGGGGAGCGTCCTCCTGCCATGGGTCCTACACATAAGAGCGCTGCTCAAATATAGAGAGTATGCGTTCACGCCATACTCAAAAGCCACCCAAACTGCGCGAAGTTGTTCTCCACCTTCGACCACAATTCATATTACGGTTTACATGCCCCCGATTTTATCAACAGAGCAAGGCCTTTCAAACACTGCAAGAGGTATTTTCATATGAACATACCCATTTTGGTAGCCTTATGAAGGAAGAAGATCAATAAATAAGTTACGTAAGTATTTGAAAAAAATAAAGACCTTGTGAATTCCAATCATTTAATAACATAACTAAAGAGGTAGCCACATCTAGAATTCCTTTATTACATCGGATAATGGTTCATTAATATAAATCCTCGGCTGGTCGACTTCTGACGCAACGTATTCCGGCTTCTGTGGCCATCGCACCTGCTGTCCTCAGTAAAACCATGTAAATGCTTAAAAAGGTGTATTACTCTTTAATTTATTTAAATAATTTTAACAATTAAAATATCTTCAAAATGTAATATTTTAAAAAGTATCTCAGATTTTAAATTCATACTATTTGTAGTAGAAAAAATAGTATTAATAATAATTCTTTACATGTTTTAAGTTTGACTTTTATTAATATTTGCGAAATAAAGGTCATGTTTCCAAAAAGTTTCCTTTCTTTTTTTCAAGTACCTCCCTTAGATCCTTTTGAAATCGCTCATGCTGCGCGGCGTGGGAGGGGCGGGGGGCGGGTGTGAGGGCGTCACGGAGAGTGCACAGCCGTGGGACAGGGCGGCCAGACGCATTATGCTCCAATATCGCACGCCTCTCCGCTCCGCAGCCCCCGTGCGGCCACGTGCATGCCGCGCACAGTGGGCTCAAAGGGGAAGGGGGGGTGAGAAAAGTGCGCATTGGAAGGAAATTACAAAATCCCCGCCAATGACGAGGCGTGTCAATGTTTAGGCTTTTTATCTCTTCTTCTAGCAGATTTGATGTTTTACATAGTCTTTAGAACGCGTGTTATAAAATTTATAATCACGTCTACTATAGCAAAAATGTAATTTCATTATCTGTGCACGTCTTCTAGAATTCAGCGGGAAATATAGTTATTCAAATTATCGTTCACCATGTTGTCGCGGCAGGAAGTATTATTCCTTCACGAGGGACATGATGAGGGATAAGAGCGCAAATTTATTTGGTGATTTACCCTTGAAAATAGATTTTATTACATCTGAGCGAATATTTTGTTAACAATCCGTGCAAAAAACGCTCATTTTCTTTCTGTATTCAAAATTCAAGTAGTAAATGGCTTATAGTAGGGAACAGAGAATTACGAAAACGTGCATAGAATTCACTTCTTCCCGTAGCACGTCACACACAGTTTTTAATGGTTTTTCGACGTAAAATACGAGAAAATTACGAGAAATATCCAATTAAACGAAACAATTTAAACTTGATGCAATGGCGACTACTGGTCTCCGTGAAAAAATAGCATTACGAAACACAGTCGTCTCTCGTTATAGTGAACTTCTGGGGACTAACAGTTTTGATTCACTTTATCAGATGTTCACTATACCCGACGATAAAATTAAAGAGAATATCTCCATAATGATTGATTTTATTACTACAAAGATACATCAAAATACATTAACAACACGAAATAAAAATAAGGCTTTAAATATCAATTATTTTTAATTGTTTCCTTCGTACATTTTACATTAAAAATTTCTCTAGATCCTCCAGAGTTTGTGCTCTCTCCACAGTTGATTCTGCATTGTCCACCGTTTCGCAGTCCACTGTCACGCAGGACACGGCCTTTATTTCCACAGTGAAACTGAGTGGCATGAGGTCATCTGTAAGGAGCCGATCCCGGCTCCGGTATCACCTTAGAAGAAACTTCTTTGATCGATATTTTTTTCAAGATGCCTAAAGTCAGAATTTGTGGCACAGAGGCGATATATTCTTTTACAGGATGGAATTAATTCCCAGGTCCCTATTTTTCCTACAACCGAGTTTCACTTTAACCGATGTTCAGGTTCACTATAACCGAATCTTTTTAAGCTTATTTGTAGTGCAAGTGAAACGGGACCATTGACTTAAGTTCACTCTAACCGAAGGTTCAGTACATCCGAGATCACTATTACTGGAGTCGACAGTATGTTGAAAATGTAAGCAGACGTATTCACTCAGTTTCTGTCCTATAAAGATTGCCGTACTTGAACAAATTATTAAAAAATTCTGAAATATTTTTTCTAAAACTTCTAAATGTTACCAAATTTTAGTTCAGTGCTAAAAACAAATAGATAGAATGTTTCCGATTCCCAGAAGAATGGGAAAAGTGGGATTTGGTCAAAATCATGCGTACAAATTACGTGGAAAGCCTCCGCGACCACTCATGAGAAGGCTTTCGGCTGTCCGGGTGACGCCACGTCGAGGACAGTGATGTCCACGTTTGAACCATTGTATCGTGGAGTCCTTCATGGCTGGAGTGCCAGCCCTGAAGAAGACCACGATATGATGGTCGAAACATTGGCATTACTGCTCTCGACGCGGGGTTACCCGGACAGTCGAGAACTTTCATACCAGTGACGCAATAAATGAAAAGAAACTATTTCAAAATCCTAGTCGCCTGAAAAACCGCATGAAATTTATAATGATGGTAATGAAATATGGGCGCCATCTGTAATTTGTAATTTTAAAAAAATGGTTACTTTAAATCTTAGATTCAGTACCTGTAAACTCCATCGACATTTTGCAAGTACTATTTCAACGGAATTTCAACAGCCAAACCTAAGGCGCGCATTTCAGCCCCTTCTGGCCCACTGTGCAGCGCGGCATCGCCAGGCGGGGTGACAGTGGCGGCGGAAAGAGAAAGTCGAGTGGGCGCGAGCGCTTTATGCCTGATGAAGCCCTCGGGGGCAAATGACAGGCGCCGGAGGTCACGGCCGGAGAACGAAGGACGGCCCTGCGACAGGGCAAATGGATGAGAGAAGGAAGATGCGGGAGTGGGCTTAGAAACCGCGGCCCATTCATGGCGAGGGTCACTGGGGTAGACTCCCGCTGGACATGCGTGCCGTGTGGTTTGCAGGTTACGGGAGGGTCATGCGGGCTTGGTGGTCAGGAACCATTGTATTCCAGATACACGTAATTTTATTCATTGCATAACATGGGCTCATTTTCCAAAATAGCATTTGGTGCTGGCGTAAAGAAATATAATATGATAAATGAACTCATTCACTTTCGTCTTTTTTCACATGAAATCTATTTTGTAAAATAGAATTCAATGAATTATTAAGAGATGGCAATGCTAGGACAAAGGCACGAACTGAATAATATCATCTATTGATTGATTGATATTTCCGGGTACATCAACGGCTATGGATATTAGTCCAGTTAGTGTAGTGAATGATGGCGGAGGTTGCGGTGTTCCTCCACTGCAGACTGATGATAACACTAGAGAGCAAGATTTTTATTTCCAGATAGAGTGCTCAACGTACTAAATTTTATTGGTATATTACGAACATTACAATAAAACGTCATATCACGTCACAGTTTTTAAGTATACCGTATCATACCGCAGCTAACAATTAATGCAAATACATTTATACGGCACCTGCAAGGTACGTAGAATCAATACGTATAAAATGTATTTAAAAATAAAATATTTGTTCAGATCATCCGTGCCACTTTTTTACCTACTGTATTCGAACACTGCCTGTCTTTATTCTCACGCGTGGGAGTCGCGCTCAGTCAGATCTCAGTGGATGTTTTAAAAACAAGTCACGTGCACGATCATATTACCTACTGCTTAACTGTCACCGAAAGAAATTCTTTTAGCCCCTCACCTTATCGCAAGTATCCGATTGTTGGGGTGGCAGATACTGAGACGGTCAATGTCGTTCGGAAACGTACCCGTTGTGCGCGTGTCTGGTTTGCGTGTGTCTCAAATACATTTATGCATTAGACTTGTGTTTTACGAAGTGAAATTCGCCCCATAATATCGTGAACGGAATCAGTTCAATTAAATGCAAACCGTCATTTCACATCGAAAGTGTTCGAATCAACCCGATAACTTCTGTTACGTTTGGGGAAGAAAACTAACTTCTAAGGAAACTAACTTATAAGGAAAAAATATAGGAAATTACAAAACTTGCGCTTTGTTCATAGCTTGGCTCTGGTGTTGATGATGAGGCCAAACCATGGGCTGCTCACCAGTGTTGTGTCACCTGTATAACGAACCTTAGATTGTGGTTGTGTAGAAAACTCAAATCATTGCCATTCGCTGTACCAATGGGGTAAAGAATTCCAACAAACCATTTTAATGAATTCTGCATGACAAAAATATCTGGCATGGAAAAGTTAACACGCTAGCGAGTATCCAGATATTCCTTCTGCCATGCTCCCTAGTGTCACACAATGGCAGAATGACGAGTGCCTGTACCCCCGGAATCATGATAAAAACTGATGAAACTGAAGCCGTATTTCCCCCAGAAACAGAAGCCTCCACTTCAAAACATCCTGACAGTTTACCAGGAAAGTCTGACATTGGCCTGCACATAATAGAGCAGGAAGACCTACATGATTTGGAACGGAATCTGAATTTGCAAAAATATGAACTACTAGGCTCCAGATTAAAGCAATGGAATCCTCTTGCTGCAGGGACAAGTATTACGGAGTTTAGAGGCAAAGACGAGACCTTTGCCCCATATTTTGCTATGGAGGATACTTCATATTTTTGTGCAGTCATTTGGGTGTTAATGAGCGAATTGTGTGTTATCCAGGTGATTGGCGATTGTTTATTGATTCTTCAATATCTAATTTCAAAGTAGTGTTGCTTTATATAGGAAACTTATAAACGTGTGTCAAGAAAGACATACCTGCAATTCATTCAATAAAATTGCAAAACTAATTTTGAATTCCGAGTGGGAGGATGACCCCAATGCCCGCCCTCCCTTGATTCACAAGATCTGCATTCTACATTATAACGCGTCGCGCTTTCTTCCCACCGCTCGTCCTACAGGCATTGCGTGCGGTGTGAACCTCACTCGGAAGCACAGCTTCCATGGTCCAGGTCCCTGCGAAGTTCCCAAGCGCGCCGCCAGAGGGCCGGCCTAGTCAGCGACGTCACGGGCGGAGTCTGCTGAGGGCCTCGGCGACCGGCAGCTACGGAGCACAGGACAAGCGATCACGCAACTTGGGGCCAATTATCGTTTTTATTGGCCATCGAGCTCTGCAGAAGGTCACGTAATGACACAGAAACATCTGATAAACTACTTCTTAGTCGCGATGCCGCCTGGAGAGCACAGAGTATAACGAGATGGCTGCGGAAGCTTTCAATTCAGTCACCTGTTGTTCATTGGTTTAGCGGTGAAATGTCGTTGGCTTCTACATAATTGAAATGATTAAAGGCGTTGTCATTGCCAACAATATTGTTTATTTGAATAAGAGCAGCTTTCGATGGCTTAGCCATCATCATCAGTTTCCTGCTGTCTGGGAGCCACACAAACCACTACGTAGTCGTTTTTGTGGCTCCCAGACAGCAGGAAACTGATTAAAATGGCTAAGCCATCGAAAGGTGCTCCTCTTATTCAAATAAACAGTATTGTTGACAATTACAACGCCTTTAATCATTTTAATCATCTGTTGTTCAACCATTACAAGAGATTGCGATGCGCTGTCAGTGAGGCAGTTGCAATGTTGACGGATTCACCCATAGGAGATTCAGTAGGACTAAGCACTCCTAAACCTAACGTTTTTTGTAATATCACTCAATTTATAAAAACAATTATTGCATTTTGATCGTGTTGCATTCTAAATGATCGGCATTTCAAAAAAAACACATTTAATTTTTTTTATTTCAAAAATAATACTTATGGGAGTTCTGAAATTTATCTCCCCTTGAAATACATTTTACATTTATTTCTGTTTGTTGCTGGAAGGTGAAACCACCGGAATACTAAATAATTGATAATAAAAAATTCAAATCGGGCTTTCAAGCGGAATTTAAAACATAATCAGAGCGTGATTTCGTGTTATAGTTAATATATGACCGACATTAACTTAAAAGAATAAAACAGTGAATACCGAAGAATTGTTTTGCTATCCTACTACACTAATCCACTAATATTCATTCTGATGCGACATGAATGGGAAGTATTCATTTAGTCTCATTCATTTAGACTCAGGCAAATTAATTTGAAGCATTTAGTAAGGGAATAAAGGTAAGGATATGTTCCAATGGTAACGATATGTTGTTACTTAATTCACACACTAATGTGCATTTTAAAAGAATTGTGTCAGGAGTGATATGACTAATAAAGACAAATTCGCATTGACATTTCATTTTACGAAGAATTGTTATTCGTTCTCATGCCATACAACGCACCTATCGATCATATTTCTTCGTTCTTTTCTTTCTTCGATAGGGCTTCCTTTCATTTCCATTGTAAGGGGATCATTTAGGATTCTCACAACGTTATGGGACAATTTAAACTAGTCTGTACCCAAATGGGAAAGTGCCAATTGAAGCAGGCAGTTTCTCAATTGTAAGCTGAGCCTGCGAAGTGAGCATCTGTAATGTGTGACATAATCTTAAATAAAGCGCCGTTATCATAATAAGTTGTAAGCGAAATTTGTATTTATAATATCCGTTACGTCGAGCCCAACGAATGCACACCAATAGCTTTTAAGTCATAATAATAATTATTACAGTATTCAACAAGGAAAGATATCTCATTACTTCTAAGAGATGATTTAAAGTAGTTCACAGTCAACCTATTCCAATGTGCGTAGGGTACTATTTTTAACCACAACTTTCAAGAGACTCCCTGACTGAATTTCTCCCATTATTCTAAAAAACTTTTTGATTGCTAACAATAAGATTCATTCTACGTTTGATATCCACGAATAGTACAAGGAATATATGGAATGAACTTTCTTAGCTCAATACAGTTATCCTCGTTCAAAACCAATAAAGGTGTAAAAAATTACAAGAATTCGCAGACAAAAGAATCTGGAATATAAATTCATATTTCGATTCTTGCGAGTACTGAAAGTCACAAATTAAACAGTCGGATGTAGCAACATTTAAAAACAAACGATTTTGATTTATTCGAATCAAAAAAAATATGGATTGATTTTTCTGTTCAAATAAATTAATGAAACTGAAAAGAAAAAGAAAATATTAATTTTATTAAAAGTAGGCATTTTCATAAATTGTTTAATTTCACGAGTACATACCTTAAGTATGTGAAATGCTGTAGAACGGATAGTCTCGTTCTACATTCTCTCCGTACTTCGCAAGAAGAGGAATTATTGTAATCGCGTGCCGGAAATCGGCGATTTTCGACAAACTCTTACAGTCTGCTCTTGGAAATACAGAAAGTGGATAAATCTTGTTCCTATGAGAATTAAATTACTTGCTCAAACATGTTGCCTACTCAGAATGTTTTGTTGGCCTTGTTGCCAAAAAAATCGTTTGATGTCAAAACGACCACCAGTCAGTCCGTCTGTCTGTGGTTAACGCTAGTGCCTCAAACGTTCAGCAGATTTTCTTCAAAGTGATATTCTCCAATCGATCTGAACGTATTCAAAGTCTTGCGAAATTGAAATTGATATTTTGATACTGGGAAAATTTACACAAAGCCTAACCTTTTCAAAATTTTCTCATATTATGTGGCTCCAATTTTTTTATTAAACTTTGTTCTCGAATAGCTTACAGATCGTAAAAATGATGTGGGTCCAATTTTAGTTCGACAACTACAATATTGAAAATTGGTATGTTTTCCTCGGTGAAATCTGTTGTGTGGTGATCCTTGGTAAATATGATGTTCCAAGACAGATCTTGAAATAAGGGCATGTATTATTTTTCGAACATATGAGAAGTTTTTTGCGTAAGATTGCGTCAAATATAGAATATTTTAAAACAATTATTTTCTAAAAACCTACTCCAAATTGTATTACGTCATTTCTGGTCCATTCGTTCTTGCAGGCATACAAGTATGGATCGCTTTGATTAGCGAGTGATTGAGTTTGTATTGATTCCGGGCGAGTCAACTATTCCGGTTATTCGTTCTGCAGGTGTTGCATCCTGTGAAATGACTGATCTCTTCCCCCGCTGGATCGTGATTTTCGGGGCTGATCTACGTGGACTTACGTGCTTTCCCTCTCCAATATCTCCTCCTGCAGAGCACAACCCTAGCCGGGACACGCTCGAGCGTCGTAGCTGATCTCCTGAGATATGTGATAGAATGTGTGTGAGCGGAGAGGAGGGGTCAAGAATAAGGAGGGAAAGATCGCGGGCTCTCCGTGATCGGTTTGACAGGATTCTGTTCCGGAATTAGTCTGGTATTGAACGGAGTAATCATTGAAAACTACCAAAGAGAGTAGCTGGCCACTAGAATCCACACCAGACAGTGATTAAATTCGACCCAACTATTCAGTTAATTTCGAAAATCAACCAGCTTTCGGATCTCAATTTCTTGAACCTCCCGGTTAACAATGCTGCAGAAAAACGATGTTTCTGTTCAGCAATTACAGACACTGTCCAGTAGCGGTACCGGCTTAGGTAGCTTAGGGTATCAACTGAGGTTACTGCAGTGCATATGACCGGGAGGTCCTAGGATTTTAGCCCCAACGGTGGAAGGATTTTCGGTACTAGCTGCATACCTAGGCCGAATTCAGCCGCTGTCTGAAGAAGAATCCTAGCGGTTTGCCGCACTAAACGTATTTTTCCGTGGTTTCTCCAGGCGAATGCCAGAGCAGTACCCTAACAAACTGGCCAGTGAACGGCCGCGATCTTTGCTTCCTCCTCTTTGTCCTTCCCACCTTACTTACAGACACTTTCACTCACATGCACTATATCATCACACATGTCGGGAGACCAGTCGCGAGTTTAGAGCTTGTATCAGCTCCCACCAGCAGGGCGGTGCCACCCTGATGGGACGTACCTGGTTGGAGAAAATCTCCGTAAGCCGACGTAAGTCGGCACCGGATCTCGGAGAAGACCAACGCCACCTCCGGTGATAAAAAACGCGCTACACTTACGGGACTAATGGCCTAACCGTTGACGCGCCCGGAATTACTAATCAACCAAACCAGTAGAGGATGCTGCATTTCCTACACACCCTCTTAAGCATTCAGTCTCCGTACCACGCTGATTTCCTGATCTCTCCCACTCAATCCAGTAGCGGATGCTGCATTTCCTCACATCCAGTATCCATACCACGGCCTTTCCCTGATGTCCCGACGCTCTGAAGCTGCTGCCGCCGCCGTCGCCACCTCCGCGGCCGCAAGCCCCACCGCCGCCCTCACTTTCGACCGCCTGCCCCTCGCGGCCAGGGGGGTAATCCGCGCAGGGGGCATTGAGGGTCGATGTAGCGTTGCGGCTGGCAGTGGGCGGCGGCGCGCGCCGACAAAGAGCGGTCAGCGGCGAGCGTCGGCGCGGGCGCGGGCTCGGGCGCAGGAGGTCACGCTCCGGTGCCCAGCGGTGTTCTTGAAGAGTGTGGCTGCTGCCGCTGCTCCTGTTGCACCGTCTGAAGCCGCCGCCCATACCGTTCCCGCCCTCCGACCTGTAACCTACCCCCCGCAGTCACTTCTACAACTCATTTGCTCAGAGTCTAGTTGCCCAGATTGCATTTTACATTCAAAACAAAGCTTCGATTGAAGTTTCAAGTGTGGTGCGGGCTGCTTACCACATTGCTCTGTTTTTTTACTTTCTCGCCACGGAGTAGGAGAAAGTTATGAAATGCTGCGCGAAAAATACAGCGAATCTTCAGCATAAAACTTTTTTTATAGGACCTGGTAACGACAAAGTGGATAAATCCAGTTGCTAAATTTAGAAAAAATTATCTAACACATGGTGTAGTCGCGCGCGTCAGAATCCACGTTTTGTGGTCCTTGATACCGAAAAATCGGAAGACGGCAAAACGTCTGTCTGTCTGTCCGTCTGTCCGTCTGTCCGTCTGTCCGTCTGTCCGTCTGTCCGTCTGTCCGTCCATTTGTGAACAATGCTAGCGGCTAAACCGTTCAGGCGATTTTCTCTAAAAACGATATTCCCCAATCGATCTGACTGATGTTGCGGCTTCTTGAATTTCAAACCGATATTTTAATAGCGGAGGGTCCTTTACATGAAGCTCTTGGGACATTTTCCAAAAAATTGCTCCATCGATTTTCATTAAATTTTGTTTTTCGATAGTGTAAAGGACGTTTAAGAGAATGGTGCAGGTCTCATTTTCGTAAAAAATCTGATTTTCCGAAAATTGCAAACATTCAACATTTGTTCGGCGTCTTCGTACAACTACAATTATGAAGACTGAGAATTTTTCCCTGAATGGAATCTGTTTCTTAAAGTTAGATTTTGAAATAAGGTCATTTACAATTTTTCGAAAATTTGAGTACATTTCGCGTAATAATAATAATAATAATAATAATAATAATAATAATAATAATACAGACAATAAAAAGGGCGCTCATTGTTACTGGTAGTATTAACGTCTCGGAAACGTGAACGAGGCCAAGAGGAGTGTGGAATTTGATAGTCCAATTAAAGGTATGGGGACGAGTGAATTGGAGTTACAAAAATATTAAAAAGAATTCAGTAAAATTTATTTTCGAAATTGTCAATTTTTTCATAGAACGTTTTATAAATTTTATTGAAATGGAGACATTTTATTGAATTGAATTGCAGAGTTTCAATTTACATTGTTTGATAACTTCTATTAACGGATATTCAATAGGAAATTTCACAAGATTCTATCTGAAAATGCTGTTCATCTTTGTACATCACATTTTCTGATATTTTGCAAACGTGCTATATTCAGGAATGAACATAAATTGAATCAGTTAAGTTTCAAAATAGCTTCATTTACTGTTCTTATCAAGCACAAAATGTTAGCTTCGTTTCTAAAATATACTGGTTAACTTTTCTCCACCTGTCAGCGTCGAGAGTAATAAATACTTAATTTAAAATGCTTTGATTATAAAACGGTATCGTAGATTTTTTCATTATTTACTTCTTGTTCAGCCATGTAGTCTTTCATGGGCTACAATTTTGATCAATTACTTAAAGACAAAATTTATCTTTTGGAAATTTGGAGTTTATTCAATACGAGTGCATAGCATTACGTACTACTTCAAATTTGTCTGTTACAATACAGGTATTGAGGTTATATAAAAACCTGCAGAGTAGCTAACTTACACAAATTGCGGAGTAGTGATTTTCGTTTGAATCAACACGTAGCTCCACATGTATCTCAGAAATTCAACAGGGTATTCAACAGGGTGCTTCAATAAATTTTCTAAGGGTGTGCTGGACTTGAGTATATAAACTACAAAACGTAATGCCAAAGATCTGTAGGATTCTAAACTAGCATGCGTAATTTTTACTGATCGGAAATAAACGATTCTGCCCAGTCTTTGTAGAGCGTTCACAAAAACATTCCCTCTAATTAGCACAGCAAGCGTCTGATGAAAGACAAATTTAATATCGTTAGTGTTATTTTCCAGCAGCATTGAACTTCAGAATGTTCTGGTAGCTTTGTAGCATAGTCCATGGAACTAGCAAGAATTCCATTCCAATCAGTTCCATAGTCAGAATGAATACAATTAATTAAATACAAATCGTACCTCATATTATATTTCAGTGATAACTTTTTTAAAGCGCAACAGTCTAAGGATAAAATGATATTATTCCAGGCAATAGGGAAGAAATGTTACGTACTCTAATTCCACAAGTCTCGATGTCTTTTTTGGTCTTCATGGTCGCGAACGTATTAATAGTACGTTCTCGAATTTTTGGTACCGTCCTTATCCGTGCACAGTTAGTATCCGAAGCAAAATACAGAGTATTTTTGGCAAAATGAGCTGAGATTTTAATCTTATCATCTTCAGTACCAAACCCTTTCAGTCATTTGTTTTTTATAAATTCCACATGGATCGACAGGAATTAAGGCCTCGGTACGCAGAGAAGAATGTAACATTTACTTTGTATTCTTCATTTTGATCCTCAGTCCCCAGTTATTTTCAGTCATACTTATAAAGAATGATTTTAATGGAAGGTGACATTGGTATAGTTTTGAAAAATAGTGAAGCGATGGTGCATGAAGAGGCAGCGGTAATAGGGGATTCCCGAAAAACCCTGCCGCAAACACACATTGTGAACTACAATCAGATCGAGCGGGATTTGTTGCCAAAGTGGAAGGGGAGCAGGCCGACCATAACACTACAGGCCGCCTCTATGAGTCTCGACTGTTTAAAACCTCTGGAAAGCAAACATTTTCGGCGAGTTTTCTTTACATCGAACCATCATCCAGCATCCGAGACCACAGCGGCGCTGGCGGCAACAGGGACCGCCCGCTGCCGCCGCCCACTGGACCAGCAAACGGGCCGACCGCAAGGCAGCAGCGTCGCGCCGGCCTGAGCGCCGAAACGGATCCCCGCACATCGCCAGAAAAAGCCATTGCGCAAACAATGGAGTCTCGCCCAGAAACAGCAGGCTCGGTAGCCGGCGCTGGCCGGCCGCGTAACCGATCGGAGGCATATCGGAGACGCCTTAGACATGCAGCGGAGCGCGCGCGCGCCCGAGCCGACACGCAGAGCAAACAAAACGAGCGGCCACCGCGTGGTCAGTCTCCCCCGCACGGGCCGCTGCCGGCCAGTGGCCGTGGCCCGCGCCCGTGCACCCCGCCCCCGCCCCGGTTTATTCATAGCGCACGGCGGGGAGGGGCGGGGCGAGGTGGGGCCGGGCGGGCCGCTGCGGAGCCCGGTAATTGCCGGCAGCGGTCATAACCCCCGACGAGAGCATTGTCTAAGGCGAAACGGGAGCCGGCGGCAGGCGTCGAGCAACAAGAGAGCGCGGCGCAGCGCGGCGCGGCGCGGCGCGGCGCGGCGTGGCGCGGTTTGGCGTAGCGTGGCGTAGTGTGGGGCGGCGCGGCACGGCGTGGCGTGGCGTGGCGTGGCGTGGCGTGGCGTGGCGTGGCGTGGGGCGGCGCGGCGAGCGCGCGGCGCGGCGTGGCGTGGCGTGGCGTGGCGTGGCGTGGCGTGGCGTAGTGTGAGGCAGCGCGGCGCGGCACGGCGTGGCGTGGCGTGGCGTGGGCGTGGGGTGGCGTGGCGTGGCGTGGGGTGGCTTGGCGTGGCGTAGCGTGGCGTGGCGTGGCGCGGAGCGGCGTAGCGTGGCGTGGCGTGGCGTGGCGCGGCGTAGCGTGGCGTGGCGCGGTGCGGCGCGGCGCGGCGTGGCGTGGCGTGGCGTGGCGTGGCGCTGCGCGGCCCAGTGCAGTGCAGCGTGGCGTGGGGTGGCGTGGCGTGGCGTGGCGTGGCGTGGCGTGGCGTGTGGCGTTGCGGGGGCGTGCAGACGCCGCAGCCAGCCCGGCTGTCTCCGCCGCAGCAGCCGCTCCGGCCACTGCGCTCTGAGCACGTGGACACGCTTACGCGCTGCCCCCAGCTGCCCGCAAGTGACCTGCTGCTGGCGGACCAGCAGGCTGGCGACGAAGGCGGTGGCAGTGATGGAAAGGAAGCATGGTAGATGTAGCGTTACATTAAACTACGGATTCCAACTCTTGTCTTACGTCAATCCCGTCTATATGAATGGTTTTTAGCATTGACCCCTTTCAATTTTATTTATAATATTCATCATACAACATAATCCTTAAACAAATACTTATACATAAATGACGTAAAATGATTTAGGCAAATAATGCGAACAAAAGTTTTGAAAAATTGGGTTTAGTAGTCATATATTGTATTATTTCTTGTACTATTCTCATTTTCAATTTTTACAAATATGAACAAGCTCTACTATTAGGAATTCTAATCCCATAAAATGTGGATTTTTATTAAAGGAAATGATCTGAAATTCCAAAAGAGGAGCAAATTGTAATTTATTATTAAATATTTTGATACTTAAATAAGAAAAAAATTAACTTCATAAATATTTTTTTGCAATAAATAGGTTATTGATCTTTATTATAGTGATCACTCTCCAAAGCATATTTGGAAATTGACTCCAAATCGACCCCCTGATCTAAACCGTCTTCTTTTAAAGTTTCATCACACGCAAGGTGTCGGTACTAACCCCATTGGAAATACCTACATTAAACCATGATGAAATACACAGAAAAAAACCTTCCCTTATGCAGAACAGACTGCCCAAGCCATATGCTATTTTAGATTGGAGGCGGCTATGTCAGGCCGGGTTTGGGGGATTAGGAGGTGGGTCGATATGGAGGATATGGGCGCAGAAAGTTCATGGTGATGAAGGTTAATGTAATAGTGAATGTTTATATCGTAGTATAATACTGACTGTAGGGCCGGATATCATTTCATCTGATTGTGTGAAGTGTTGTTAATAATTGCACTAGTGAACAGATTTTTGTAACAAAGAATGTGAATGGTGTTCTTAGCTAAAACTTGGACACTGAATTCAAATATTAAATCAGTTCTTTCCTATCGGGCTCAGTTTCCTTGTTACACGGTACTCTTTATTAACGGAAATGCTGGAAAAAATCTGCACAATGGTTATTTTGGGGCAGATTCATTTAATAATTCTGTAAATGTATTTGTTCAGGTACATTCGAAATGTGTACAAGGAATTCCTATACATGAAACGGAATTTAGAAATTTAACCTTTAGGAAATGAAAAAGGGTTGGTAACATTGCTGATAAGTCATGCTGGAATAGATAGAATCACGTGTTTCTTGCCAGTTGCGTCCCAGCATTAAAAGATCTGTCAGAGTGGAAAACGGCTTTGATGTGACTGCTTGTTGTTGTAGATTTGTGAAGGTTTGTGCTTTGTTTTAATTCACAAGACGAATTGCCACATAACTGTGTAAATAACCCAAATACTTTGTTATATCCTTGATGAAACCTCTCTCTGAAATCGCAAAACCCGAATCTTAATCCTCTGAGAAGGAAGTGTTATGAACTTTATTTCGGGTGTAAGGTGTGCGACCAGGACAAGAAATGGATCTGCCATGTATGTCGTGCCACTATGTGTCGTGACATGGCGGTTTAAAGGTTCACGATACATGCCCTTTGCTGTTCCCATGATTTGGAGGGAACCAACGGATAACACAACAAACTGTTATTTCTGTCTGGCATAAAAAGCTGGAATCAGCTCAAAAACGGAGAAAACTGTGCAATATCCTAATTTACAATCTGTTATATGGCCTGTATGTCACAATGAAGAATTGCCGGTTCTACTGTCTCCTGAGAACGTGACAGTGAATGAAGATGAATGTTTTGGTGACGAACATTCAGAAGACAGAGGAGGATATATCCATGCTGACCCAACATTTCAAGCTTCCTGAGAAACATTTCAAGCCTCTTCTTCACTTTTCGTAACAATTATATTGTTGTATTTTTAAATTGTATTTCTTATGTGGATCTGTTGTTATTAGAGCGTGTCACATTGCCAGATACATATGATACATAGGGAAACATACGCATTACAAAAAACATCATCAGAGGAAAACGGAGGCCTATACAGATATTCTGAAATTAGATCTGAATTGAGAGGCAAATTATCTTACAGAAACAGTGTGCTTTGCTCTTGTTACAGAAAAGTTTGTTTTTTGTAGGACAGTGTTATTAAAGGATATATGAAGACAGCCGACACAGTGGCGGTAATTTCCCTCCGTTGGATTACGAGGTTCGGCGCGGATCTCCCGTCGGCTTGTGGGTTTTCCTCAAATGCGTGTCTCCCAACAGCGTGGCACCGCCCCAGCCCGGACAAGCTCCAAGCCCCCGACTGGTCTCCGGGCATGTGTGGTTGTGTAGTGCATGTACGTGTAAGTGTGTGTAAGGGGTGAGAATATATCAAGGAACAGCAAAGAAAGATCGTGCGCGGTCGATTGTTTGCAAGGGTACTACTCCGGCATTTGTCTGTCGTTGATCTCAGAAACCACGGAAAATTACTTATCAGAGCAGCCGGCCGCTGGAATTTTCCTCCAGACAGCGGCTGAATTCAACCTAGCTATGTAGCTAATGTCGAAAAACATGACTCGAACCCTAGGACCTCCCGATTAGATGCACTGCAGTGACATCGATTGATGCCCTGCGACACCTAACCTCGGTATAATTATTATGGAGGATATTTTATGTTTTGACGATAAAAGTGAATGTTCAGGTAATTATTTTGATGGACTGAGGAGTTGGGTGAAATATCAAGTACTGGTTCTGAAGGAAGTGATGGAATGGATTTAGTGATGCGAGCAGATGAGTAGGAGGTGGGGTACAACGGGAAATAGTGCTGGAGAGGTGATGGGGATAGTGATGATGGTAGCGGTGGTGGTGGAGGCGCCGCGGTCTATGCATATGGCAGTGACGATGGTTGGGGTGATGATGCCGACGCCTATACCGACGACGGTGGTAAGGGAAGTAATTACAGGAGTATTAGGGGCGGTGACGGTAGCACAGATGATAGCTATAACCGTTGTAACTATGAGCGGGGCAAATAAACCCCTAACGGTGTCATACGGCAAGTACTGGGATTGTAACCTTCCGCATCAAGTAACGACCCTAACGAAAATGATGCCGGCTATTGTGGGCGAGCACAAGCTTGAATTTTAAGTGCTCGTGTCCACTTGACGACAGCGCAATATATATTGTGTTGACAATACCGACACGTACTTACATCTGCTCGTTAGAAGAGGATATGCGCGGAGTTTGAGGTAAGTATATTTATTTATTTATTTATTTTACGTCAAAAACAGTTAAAAACTGTGTGTAACGTGCTACGGGGAGAAGTAATTTCTGTGCACGTTTTCATAATTTTGTGATCCCTCTCCTAAGCCACATTCTACATGAATTTTGATAACAGAAAGAAATGAGCGTTTTTTGCAAGGATTGTCAACAAAATATTCGCTCCGATGTAATAAAAGATATTTTCAAGGGTAAAGCAGCTATAAATTTGGGCTCTTATCGTCATGTTCTTCGTGAAGGAATAATACTTCCTGCCACGACAACATGGAGAACGATAATTTGGATAACTATATTTCCCACTGAATTTTAGAAGACGTGCACAGATAACGAAGTTACATATATGTGCAGAAGGAAAATAAGGAGCCATCTCAGCATTTGCTCAAAGGATCAGGGAAACTGGCCGAACAACCTGATCGAGATGGGGTTATTGAAGTGACGTGAGTCAGCCGCGTGACTACAAGCTATTGTCTGGAAGAGGAGAAACGGTTAAGCGAACTGTCACACTATTGTAAGACACTGTATATACTTTTTTTATTTTCTTAACGTCAACAACTAGTATGACCTCCTATGGGGAAAAGTGTATACTGCACACCTTTTTTTAAATTCTTGGATTTCTACCCTGAAGTTGAATTACGAATACAAATGGAAACGAACCATTTTGACAAATTCGGTAAAAACATTAGCTTCAAATAATAAAATATATGTTCAAAGTCAAATCAACTTGAGAATTTGACTATTATCCCTCATTGTACTCTTCGGAAAGGAATCAACTTTCTACCTCGAGAAGATGGAGAACGTTAATTTGAATATATTACCCTCTGAATATATTTAACTACGAAATATATATTAACTATTAAAAATTAACTTCGAAACTATAAAATATTTTTATTTACTAAATACGATTTAACTCGTATTCTAGGCAATGAACTGTAGAAAATGAATGACACTATGTCATTGTTAATGTAGAGTTGTGTAAGTCTTCCTGCAGTTTAGATATAAAAAGCTGAATGGCAACTAAATACACCTGTTAATATTCACTTACATGGAAATTATGATCTATTATACTAAAAAAATATGTTATGAATGCTGTAGAGTTGAATATATTATATATGCTGTAGAGGTGAAAATTGTATTATTTCGTTGCAGATTTCTTGCTCTTCTTACATCGACGATGCGTTTTAAAAGTAAATAGAAGGGACGATACTGTAGTATAGAATTAAGGTTGCATTAAATGTCACATTGTCAACAAATTAAGAACAGTGAGGTGACCAACCCCTAAGCGATGGGAGAATCTCGGCATTACATACGACAGAGGAAGATTTAGCTCCCAATATCATTTTAGCCACAACAATCACTGGCGGAGTCTAGTTAAATTTTCCGAAAGAAGAAAAGTTTTACCCATTTTCCAAAAGAATCGATTTAGCGAAAATCGATAGCAACGTCAAATGATGGCCGGGTTGTAAATTAAACCCACTAATCCAACTCTCCAATACACTGAAAGGTGTTCATCTGGAAAAACTGCCCAAGAACCTTAAAAACACTATACAATATTTGTTATTACACAATATACATTATACAATCTTCCGCGATGTCTGTGCTTGTACTGATGCCTCATACCAGTTATAGCAGGTTTGGACTGCAAAAAAGAAATCTTTATTTAAATATATTTCGTTGTGTAAAATACGGTTGCCGACCTTGATGGCCGAGGTAGCGAAGAGCGTGTACCGAGTCAGTGCTTTGGTCCGAAGGGTCGCGGGTTCGAGTCCCGACTTGGGAATGGGGTTTGTCCCTTGTCTCTCATGTATATGTTGTCGCGGAGGGCCTCGCGTTTTGCTGACCCCAGGTCAGTGGAGCTCGCAAGTGTGTTTATGTCTACTGTATGGTCGAATATGCGATCCAGAGGTACGTAAAAGGGTAACCGGCTGTCACCTGGAAAAAACCCTAGGGAAAAAATGCGGATATGTTCCGTTTTTGTAAATATTCTCATAATCACTTCATTTTCTTACAATCTCTTTGACTCAGTTACAAGAGAATGAACGGCGCGAGCATAGAACAGACCTGATGATTAACTCCGTACTGCTAACAGGTGGATAATCGTAGTCGATTACAAAAACTACGTTAATTTCAAGATGGCGGGGACGACATATACGTGGCAGACAATATGCCCTGTGTGAGCGTCAAGTGAATTAACTGGAAAGATGTAAAAGTCCATACGTACTGTTCATAACCCTGCATGTAAACCAGCTGACTGCCGTGTTCTTAGACGAAAAGTGATACGAGGAATTTTTCTATCGTCTACATTAGCAGGTTATTTCAGAAACATTCTGCGCGTAATAACTTTGATTACTTTTCCTATCATGTATCTAGGTAGGAGATTTACCATTATGAAGTAACACAAGTACATTTGTTATTTACTATTATTGCATTAACTATAATTCAAATAATTATAATGGCAAACGTTTCGGTGAATTACCAGAAATATAAGAAAGATCTCATACTTGCATTAGTGATTCTCTCCTAATAAACTTTATTTCATTGATTTTTATTTGAAATTATTGATCAACAATTGGAATCTATTTGACAAAGGCTTATTGCGGTTAAGGATGTGTCTCGTAGTGGTAACTTATGTTATTATTACATTAACAGCACTGATGGAACTTGCGAAAAAACCATACACTTACGGTTTCAAACATACGAGGGTCATTTCAGAAGTATTCGTAATATGATTAAGACAGTGATATCTATTTATGCATTTTTCAATGTCCCTTACCTTTAGCGCCTTGTTCCCAGACGCCAATTTAGCAGCAGCATTGTAAAGAAATTCCAGCGACTTTTAATCGTATATCCTGATTTTTGTTTCCTGCAGCTTAAGTGACTAATAAAAGATAGTTGCCATGGCTGCTGAAATGACCCTCGGAAGTAAGTCATATTGCAATATACGTGCAATTGTTTTGTTCCATTTGTACAATTTTTTTGCATTCGCCCTAGAAATTTCAATTTCCAGGGAGGGCGGGAGGGAGCGAGGGAGAGAGAAGAGAGAAAAAGAGAGGGAGAGAGAGAGATAGGGAGGGAGAAAGAGAGAGAAAGCGATAGCGATCAGATTTGTTTCTAAAAATTGAGCGGTAGGTTAAATGAGTTTGTACACTTTTATTGAGCGTTCTAACATTCTTCGAATCCATGTGACCATCGGCAATAGTCTCTAGAGGGGGAGAGGGGAACAATCAAAATTTCACGAGGAGGGAACGAAATGAGCAATGGACCAGTGAAACGGAGACCATCCATGCTTACGGAGCGAAATCTAAATGAATCCTAAAATATGCATGAGTCATCCCCCCCCTTTTTTTTCATTTGTTGCGTCTACACCTTGACGCAACGCGTCTCCAAGCCCCTTAAGGGGCGTTGAGCGCTTTGCACTTCTCGGAGTAATCCTCCATTAACGTGCTTACTTTTAATATTAGTCAAGTCCCGTCACGTCGCAGTCAGTGCCTTTTATCCCTTCGGCCAGGGGCTTGACGCCGTTAGATCCCGGGGTTCCTGGCCGGTCACCCGACCACAAACCCGCGAGTCTCGAATGCGCTTAACCTTCTTGACTTCACGGAGCGTAGTAAACGCATTCGGCTAGCGCCGCCGGCACCTTGGAACCAAGGTTCTATCATTGGTTAATCTACGTGGATTTGTGGTTAACACAGAGAACTCAGGTTTTCACGGCGTTCTTCACGTTTCATCATCACTCCATCATCCACCTTCTCAAATATTGGTATCATTAATTCATTAGATGGCACAGGCTTGAAACATGTGAATAGTTGAAAGGTCCCTCAAACCCAATAAATAATAATTATGGAGAAATATTCATTTCTTATTTCTTTAGATTGATTTTTTCATTGAATTTGAATGGGCGAACATTTTTAATGAGGCGTAAAGTTATCTATCTATATACGGAGTGCGTCACGTAAATTTAGCAAAATTTTCACACTTTCTTCTTGTTATTTATGAGAGTGTTCAAAAGTAGTTTGAATTAAATCGGACATGTGCGTTGTTGTTGATGATTTATTCATTTATGACGTCTCAAACGTCCCTGAACCCTAAGCAACCCGCTGCACAGACAAGAATTAAGCGCGTCTTCACTTCATGCATGTATTCTGCCCCCTGCATTTATGAAATATCGGCCAGGATTATTACCTGAATCTCGGACAAGTAAATAAAATTTATTCAAGACAGTATCATAGCAAACGCATGGCCAAATCTAAGAGAGAATGTTTCAACACCAGGGTACCATGTCCAAACCAGGACATAGAACAAACCCATACTTGCGAGAAAGTCTTTCATGAATTGGATTTTTTGCACAGAGTAGCGTAAAACGTGATTAACAATTACGTAACCAGTAGTATGTAATGTGTAATATATAGCAACAGCGAAGCAATTGTGTCCCTAGCAGGCACAAATTAATATTTTTCGAGCTGGGGTCATCAAACTCTACGTGGACGAACCTTTGCATCTCTCCACCACCAATTTTCACACTGTTCCGAAGCCGTAGAGGATGTTCACTTGTGAATGCGGACGTGTGTTGAACTTTGTCCTCCATTCGCCTCTTCTACCAGCGAGTGTGTTCGGGGGGGGGGGGCACAATTATGTCTTGCGGAAATGGAGTTAAAGTCGAGACGGTCGGTAGGCGAAATCAAGTTGCAGATATACGCACCTGGTAAACACCGTCACCCTGCTGCCACCGGTCGACAGCTGGGAGTTGAATAGTGCACGCGCCTCGAGCTGGCTCATGTACCCGCGTAATACGCACTGCGCAGAACAATAAGCCGCTTGCACTTACAGCTGGCTATTTAAATTCGAACCGTGGAGTGTCCCGTGAACCTACTGCTCCCTCGCCGTGCAGCTTGCAGAGCGATGAGGATGCTCTCACCTCAGTGCCCTATGTGGGCCAGAGTCGTTTTAGTACTTCCTGATTACCTGCATCTGATGTGTAAATCTTTCCGGTGTACATTACCTTAACTGTAAATGCCTAAACAAACAGAATTATTAGGTAACCATAGAAGATACAACGCACTAGCTGCAAGCAGCGACAGCAATTACAATGCAAACTCAACGAGTCAAACGTAATTCTCTAAAAATTCTTTGAGATAACATGGAGTGTGGAAAGTTTCCCTTTAAACGCAATTCCATAAAAACAGTCCAGGGTAAATTGCGTTTACGAATTTACTCAAAAAAGTTAGATTGTAATTGAAAATATAAACTATGTATTCAAATTATTGGATAATATAAAAAGAAACCGTACCTCTCACGCGATTAATCCCCTTTTTAGTCACTTTTCAATGCACGCAGTGTACGACGAATATACCCGTCGAAGTAATTTAGTTCAATATTATCAGGTAATTTTGTGAGAGACAAATAGAAGTTGACATCCTGTTCTCCCAACGGAGACCCAAGAAGTAGAGTTCTAGGAAAAGGAATTCCTTTTCAGGTCAATATCATTTAGAACCCGGATACTAATTCAAATATTCAAGTGAATGGCAAGCATGAGCGGGCAAAACGAAACACAGAAAGATGTAATCTGTTTCTGACAGTTCGCAAATAAAGTACGAATAGTGTAACTACCGCGTTGAAAGCACCTCTTGGTTTTATATTTAGGTTTCAGTTTAAAAGTTAATTTACAAAAACCTGATATTTTAGGATTTATGTAACTGAAAAAGTTTTATGTTATGCTAAACTGGTTTTTCTTTTCAATAATATACATCTCATTTAACCTACTTGTTTCTCCGCCACTGTAATGTTAATTTTGTCATTGAAGGTTATGCATTGCGTTATCTTCCCGATGTCAACGATCCAATACGTACTTAAACATTTGTAGTGCATTGATTTTTCCATAAAATACCTCTGTATTAGATGATCAACAATATGAACCAACACATGAAATACGTTTACAATAACGCTTGATTTACAGAGGTTATTAACTAATTTAGAAAAACACGTTCACGTACTGTAATAATTTAAAATAATGCTGTATTTGGTGTAAAAATCAGAATATGTTTAAACCTTCGGAAAACTACGTTACCAACTATGTTTGTGGACTTGAAAACGAATAATTTCATGGGAATATATCGCGTGCCGCATTTTCAGTTGCTGACTTCGTAATTCACGATGATCGAGTGTCCATATATATTATCGAGAGCCAGCTTATTTGCATTTAAAGCAGGGACACTCGGCGCCTTCTTAGTAACAAGGAGACGCGGATGCTCTGGCAGGTGGCGGTGGAGCTGAGGAATTCTGTGCATTCTGTATGAATGAAGAAACAAGCTGGGTTGGGAATCGGAGTGCCAACATACACGAGATTGAAAAACAATGGAAATCGTATGGCAAGAGTGCACTCACATTATATGAATGAAAGCCTCATTGCGGTGTTTCATAAATACGTGCCACGTCACAGTCCCATTATATACAGTAATACAATGAATACACTTTAATTTAATTAATATGTTTCCAAATTCTACACAAGTCAAAGTACTTCCGTATTCTACACAATTCTAGGCAAACGAAGTATAAATTAAAAAACACAAAACATTACACGAAAATTTTAACAATGGAAATCAAATTAAATGAAACCTTTAAGCACACCGAACTTATCACAATGAAGAACCGCATTCGGCTCTCAGAGGAGCATTAGCCCACCTTTCGCATACGGTGAAAACTAAGGCAGGTCAAAGAAAGAAAGGGAAACAGGATTCAAACTGATGATTGAATCAGAGAAAACAAAATGTATTTGGAAAGAAGAAAAAGTAAACTAAAAGGAGAAAAGCGAGGCAAAGGAAACTAGGGATACGCAGAAAAGCGAAAACCCATGAACTAGAACACTGAACGTCTCTAAACTATGGCTGTTGATTGTGACACCGGGACCTGCGGTTACGGGCGCGTCAATACGCAAGCTCTACGTCTTGAGAGGCGTGATGCAATGGGCTGGTGCCACATGTACTGAAAACACGGTCTGTACTACGGCAACATACGTCGCCCGCGGTGGGCAGGCGGGGCAGGAGAGGCAGGGACGCGTCTCGCAGCCCAGCGCGGGGGCGGGGGGCGGGGGGCGGGGGCGGAGGCTGGCGCTCGCGTGCCAGCGGAAGATCGATCTGGCGCGGAGGGCGTCGCGAGGCCTTTGTGGGCGACGGCGCCCCGCCGCGCTCCTTCGCTGCCGAGACAACGCGTTCGCGCCTACCCCAACTCCTCCTCCCGCGCACCCGCCTCCTCCTGCAGTGGCAGCCGCCCTGCCGTGGCAGTACCGTCGCCTCTCGCCGTCGCCTCTCGCCGTCGCCTCTCGCCGTCGCCTCTCGCCGTCGCCTCTCGCCGTCGCCTCTCGCCGTCGCCTCTCGCCGTCGACTCTCGCCGTCGACTCTCGCCGTCGACTCTCGCCGTCGCCTCTCGCCGCTGCCTCTCGCCTCCGCCCCCTCTCGCTGCTCTCTTTATCACGAGCATAATTCGCAGTGGAGACTGACTAGTTTGCACAACATTCTTGCGGGCTCAGCAGAACGCGATGCCCTCCGCGATAACACGTATTTGTAAATGAGACAAGGGACAATCATACCCACGGCGGGACACGAACCGGCGACCGTTTGGACCGATGCTCTGAGTGGGTATACGTTCTTAGCAACCACGGCCATCCAGATCTGCTACAGCGTTGTTAACGAGTTTTAATTATGATACACAAACATTCTTGTTTTCTGTGTAAATGTTGCGGTAGGGATGAACAAATATTATATCCACAAGGAATTGCTAAAACCTGAATTACGTACCCCTGGATAGGAAAACGTTTATTCAAGATTAGTTTGCTCTCACAAGATTTTTAAGTTTCCTTACTTAAGGTTCTTTTCAACTCCACAC
Source organism: Teleogryllus occipitalis (assembly GCA_011170035.1). Taxonomy (NCBI): domain Eukaryota; kingdom Metazoa; phylum Arthropoda; class Insecta; order Orthoptera; family Gryllidae; genus Teleogryllus; species Teleogryllus occipitalis. Next base: position 45,120 of record BLKR01015591.1, read on the forward strand.
CAAATTAGAAATTTAAAAAAAATCTGTTTAGGCGATAAAAGAAAATTCTGAGTTTCTGTATTTGAAAGAAAAAAGTTATATAGGAGATGCTAAAATTAAGGACGGACTTTTTGTGGGTCTTGAAGTAAGGTATTTAATAATACATGAATTTAAACAACTCTTATTCCGAGTTGAAACTGCAAAGTGAAAGGTGTACAAAATGAATTAAGAAATTATGATTCCTTTATGAGGCTTTATGACACATTATTAGGCTTTATGAAACCTCAAATTACCGTGATATTATGGTTGAATTATTGCAGTCATATGCAAAGACATGTAATATAATCCATCAAAATGTATTTCTTGGATTGCCAGCATCATTTCTTCCCAGAAATCTAGATGCGTCTGTTACCAACATGAGCGTTTTCACCACCAAATATATGTCATGCTGAAAAAGTCCCAGAAGCTACAGAGAGCAAGTACACTCGGATAATAATTCTACATGCTAAAAAGATTTAATTGCCGTAACAGAAAATGATCATCTCTCATAATTTAAAGGCGTTAAATATTAGAATGTTTTCATTTAATTCCGAGCTTCTTACTTTCTTTCAGAGTTCACGAAGATGTCACAAAGATAGTGAGTTATTGAGGGATACTACGTACGCAATTAAATTTGACGTAATCAGTTATGCATGAATCTGGCATTTTCCTGCTTGAGTCAGAACAAGATTAATTGCGTTGCCCAGTGATTCTAGAGGATTTCTTAGAAACAAATTGAGTTGTTTTTAGATAAATATTCATTTACACACAGTCACGTTAAAAAAGTACTATACATTGAATTGTTACTCGTTCCAACAGCGTTGATGTTTCTGGCACATCAAACATTTTATAAACTAGACCGCAAGCTTGACCTTCAAATTGTGTGGCCCAGTGAAAAAGAGACAAATACTACACTTCTGCTGGTTTTGAGATTTTGAAATGGTTAAGAAACTCCTGCCATCTTGTCAGAAAATCCTTTTCTGTACATTTTTTCTGTTGCATGTTCGTTCATTCTACTGAACCAAATTCCGTATATTGTATTCCTCACATCTCTGTACTCCAGTTCGTCCACAACTACGTACATTCTATTCGTCCAAATTTCATCTTGGTCTCTGAAACTAATCTATCACCAGTATTGACCTCACATTTTTTTCCTCGCTACAAACAACTCCCAGCCGCAGCTTCCCCGCGGACCGTCCTCGCCCACCGGCCCGCGGGCGCGCTGTCGTAGCGCCCCGCTTGTTTACGGCTCGCCTTCGGGAGGCCCATAATGAAGACAAGATAGCAAAATGCGCCCCTATTGTCAGCGGGGCACTTACGCGCCTGGCAAAGGCTCGCGCGGCGGGGGACAGTGATGGAGGGTGTCCCCTGCGGTGGCGACGCCCCCACCCGCCCACCGGCCCACCCGCCCGCGCACCCCGCATCGCCCCGATTCACGCAAGCACGCCCCGTCGCCCAGCGGGAAAACACCGCCCCCCAGTGACGGCACGCCTCGTGTACAGAAAACGAAAAGGCTCATTCACAATAGAAATAGTGGAAATAGGCATATATATATATATATATATATATATATATATATATATATATATATATAGAGAGAGAGAGAGAGAGAGAGAGAGAGAGAGAGAAAGAGAGAGAGACAGATTTTAAGTCGTATCAACCTCGTAGGATTATTAGCGGCTTCCAGTTATTATATTAAATTATTGTTTCAGAGATTAAATGTTTTCAATTTCAGTGACAGATTAAATTCAACATATTCTAAGTATAATTTCAGAACAGGACCTTATTTTACAGAGTTACAAAGTTTTTTTATGAATATTATATTGTTAATTTGTTTACTTGTGTTTGTTCATTGATTGGTTTACTTTTATTTATAACTTTATATTTATTTACTTATCGTCAATAATCATTAAAAATATTGTCGCTCTCTGTCTTTCCGTCCCCGCATCCCTCGCATCCCGCATCACCCCAATTTCTCGCGCTCGCCTAGGCGGGAAAACACCACCCACGCCGAGATCGTGTTGTACAAACGGGTAAATATGATGGATAATAAGATTTATTTTAGGTAGCATGAACCTCCTTGGATTACTAAATCGAGCATTGTTCTAAAGAATACTGGTATAAATTTGAGCAACAAATTAAATTCAACATACTTTAATTAAAATTGCATAAAATGACCTACTTTTAGGCGCTTACGTTTTATTTACTTATTTACATATTTCTTCGTTTTTTCTTTCATTTTTCATTTCATTTCATTGTACATTTTATTTATTTAATTCTTTTTATTCATTTAATTCATTTAATTCATTTTATTCATTTTATTCATTTTATTCATTTTATTCATTTTATTTATTTTATCAAATAAAATAACTTATTGAATTCCATAAACAAACAAATCTTGATGACACTAATGTGGAAACAACGATTTTTAATAGGAAGTTTGAGCACAGCAACAATACAGCAATCGAGAGAAACATTGAACTACTGCTCGAGAGCAGATGCTCAAAAAGTGTGACACGAACTGTGCTGAGCAGAAAATCCATTTTGCTTTAGATTGCTGTAACGCTACGTCGTGCTCAAACTCCCTAATGTCTCCAAGCAATTTTCCACTACCTCACATTTTATATAAAATTACAATGCAATGAAATCTTGATAAGTTGAAATTTGGCATCGCAAGTTCTCCGTAACGACAAAGTTTCTGTTCCTTATTAGAGACAAAATTGATAACCCGAAGAAATGCACGATTCAGACCCACGTTATCATTGATTACGTAGGCTTCCACGTTATCATTGCTTGGTGTGCTCCCCCGTAAGATTTTTTGCACTGCGTGTTATATTATATGAGTTCTGATCATCTCTTCATACACGATCTCTATCGTTACGTCTGTGGCAACCGAGTGTGCTGTCCTATTTCCATGAAGTATCAGGATGTTGATGGAGTGGTGTAGTCAAAGAAATGCGAATCAACGGGAGATGGCATTACGGGAATTTAACGATCGCAGCACACACTGCCGACTCAGTTTGGAAATACTTCCATTCAGTGGCGTAGCGTGCTATTTTTTCTGGGTAGGCTCTAGAGCAGATTTGCTTATGAAATGCCATATCTCAAAATGTCAAGTATTTATGAGCCATCGTTCATTTATTATTATTATTATTATTATTATTATTATTATTATTATTATTATTATTATTATTATTATTATTATTATTATTATTATTATTATTATTATTATTATTATTATTATTCTGAGGTAATCCAACTTATAAAATCATAGTTCCTAGCAACATACCACTGAAAGTAAAGTGATACTTTAAGAGAGGTTCTTGAAAAAAGTTGAGTGTTTTTAGATAGTTTATTTTGTTGTGAGATGTATCTAGCTCATCTCTGAAGCTCTTGTTTCGTCAATCCGTACAGCTACTGATATAGCATGGTAAATTATTTTTCTAATTCCTAAAATTTTAGGGTAGTAACTGATGTTTAACTAAACACTTTAACTTTTTATCTTATACCATGATTTTTTTAATCTTCCGTCCTCTATTCCTACATCACACTGCCCATAGAAATTCTAGCGACTAGTCGAAATCTCTTTATTTAAATGCGGACCAGGACTGTTTTCTTAATGATGTTGAAGACATACTTATTTTACTGCCTGGAAAAAGGTTTATTAAAAAAGAAATTATACAACCAAATAGGTAAACAACCAGCTTAGTGTAATTATTATTTTTTCACACTCTTCTGTTCATTTCGCTCACACAAGTTCGCAAAATATTTATATTTTTATAATAAATAATATAATCACAAATCATTTAATTTATTATAAGCAAATTCCAAGAATAAATACTTACACCATCTGTAAGATATATCTTCCAAAAGAGTGGAGTAACGAATTATATATTAATAGCAAGGTAATATTATTGCACTTCTAGCAGTCCACTGTTTTCTGTCACTTCTTTCAGTCTTCGTTTTCAACAAGAGGTTACACTTAGGTTTTTCTTACGTGGCAGTTGATGTAAATCAGCTGTTACGGTATCATCCAATCGAGAGTTAACACATCACGGTGACGTCACTGTGAACACGTTTAAGCTCCCAATTGGACGAAATTGTTAACAGCCGATTTACATCAACTGCCACATAAGAAAAACCCAAGTACAGTCGTACCGAAAAGCTGAGTTGGTGTGTGTGTGTGGGGAGGTGTGTGTGGGGGGGGGCGCGCCTGTCGTGTTGGTGTTGGACCGTGGACCCGTCACAGGGCATGAACTCGAGGATTCCCGATTGGCCAGCCTTCGGCTCGCTGTAGCCGTCTGCAGATCTGCGTCTCGCTAGCACACTTAATGCGCATGCGTTGAAGGCTCTGAACGCCCGAGCCTTTCTCCTATGACGGGAAAGTTCGTAAGTAAATGGGAAGTTCAAGACGCGAAAACGTTGAAAGCCAGATGTGGAAAAAAAATTATCAATAAGTTCATTATGAAGTAATGAAAACAGTTTTTATTTTCAGTAAATGTTTGGGTAGGCTCCGCCATGCAGGGTAATAGCTTACGCAATTGCTTTCATTTAATGTTGTCTAAGAACGAACGTTGTGCAAAACGATTTCAGAGGGTTCAAATGATAAGGAGCACGGGTGGTATCTTCTAATTTGCATGATGTCATTTTATGACATGCTGTGTAAAAGCTCCTTACTGTTAACTGCCCTTCACACGTCCTGGCGCTCTTGTGCATCTGATTAGGGCACTGTGCTGCCCAGCAACGAAACACTTCTCGCGTCGTGCTGGCTGTCGGATTGTGGCCTTGCTATTGGCTTAAATACTTTCGGAACTGACTATTTGCAACTCATTTACAAAATTAAATACTTTCGTAGACACTTATTATGCACATTAGAGGCAAACACGTGGCCTCAACGTTTGTTGTGAGTAGAGCGTTCGATATTGTAAATTCTCCTTTTTTAAAATACTCGTGTCTGAAGTCACGGTCACAGTTTTCTGAAGACATATGTATTTCATCTAACAGTAATATCTGACTTCTTCTATCTTCTCCTAGAAGAAACCAATACCTACCCTGCTTGTCAACAATGACAAGTCATTTGCCAGTGTGTGGTAATCTACTTACACTGGAAGGTTCTTAACAAGAGTAGTTTAGGCCTACTAATATGAAATCATTTTAAAAATAAATTATTGCAAATAGCTTAGGATTAAATAGAGCTTTGTTTACAGCTGGAATTTTTGTGCAGTCGTGCTCGGGTGCTCTTTGACCCATGTGCATTAAGTTTTACTTGAATAATAATAATAATAATAATAATAATAATAATAATAATAATAATAATAATAATAAATTAATAAATGACATTATACTTAATAAATAATAATTATTAATACGGTGATTTTTTTCCTGAATGGCTTTGATATTACAATTTGAATTTAGAATCGTTGAGGGTACGTCAATTTCGACACCAGCATGTTCAGTTGTTTTATTTTATTTCTACGTTTCGTGGGTGCTTAACGCTCTAACTCTTCAGGTACATGATGCTACAATTTTGAAAGGGCGAGCAACGGATATATGTACTTCCGAATAAATACCGACTTTTTATTGAAATTTTGAATCTGATCACAGGCAACATGAGAAAGTCTGACACTTAAGAATCGTGAAACAATCACAACTGAAGTTTTTTTCTTACATTGGTTCTCCTTAATTAAAAATGACATCGAGGGACGGGGTCCTAACCAATGAACTTTGTTGCTTCATAGACTCACGACACACCTCTCTGATCTTGCGACACAAAAATTACCGATGTAATTCTGAACAATTCAATAATTGTTTTTGGAAGAATCGCTATTTTAATAGTTGTTGCCGTTCATGTTACGTAAGTAAATAACATAATATGCAAACAAATAAAGCAATACATTCATGTTTTTTCACGCAGTTTAATAGAGTTAGAATTAAAATAGTTTCATAAAAAGTTGTGAAATGGCTGTAAAATGGGAATTGCAAGGAAACAAAATGTAGATACCAATTTTTGCGAGTGATACAGAAACATCAGCGGTGTCATCGACACGTGTGCGTTCTAATTTTGCAGTGTTTTCTTTTTCAATTCTAAAATGTAATTTATTGATTAAAATTTTTGTGTATTTTCTGGTGAAAAATTTTAACATCATCTTTATTACCTTTGGCATCCCCAGAGTGAAATAATATCATTATTAAATATTGGTTTTCGTCTCATATGATGTCAGTCTTCTCTGAAATAAATGGTAAAATATTTATGAAAATCAGTTAATGCTATTAATGCCCTCATTGCCTAAATAGAGATCCAACGTGTAAAACGTGATCCAACGTGTAACCACAATTCGTGGATAAAGCTAATGGACGAGTTGACCAACAAATCACATGTAAGCGCAACATAGAGATTCATTCAACATGAGACGTGACGTCTAAATTTCCCTCTCTGTAAACACCATATATAAACTTAATATAAGCGGTACGAAACGTTGGCAGTCCAAAACCGCAGCATCACCACGATAATGAGAAAACAGTCGAGGAGCTGCGACTTAAAGACACCGTTTAAACACGTAATGCATAAAAAACGAGCTTCCAATTCTCCAGCAGGACTGGAGTGAGAAGTACAACAAAGAGAATTTAGCTAAAGAGGTCCGAAGTAGGTGGTATTTATTGCCTTCATCCTGCCCGCGGCCGCTTTAAAATATCTCTCGAAAGTTATACATAGTAATATACGTCAACGGCCGCATTATGTACTACTAGTCATCCTAATTTAAGGCAGACGCAGCGCGGCGCGGTTCTTGTGGAACTGACTGCCTTCCTTGGGTTGCGTTATGACAGCTTCATTTCCTTCCCCAAACGATCGGAATACCTACGAGTCATCTGCAATTCCAAACGGTCTCCAGGGACACCGCAGGCGCCGCAGCTTCTCGAGCGCCGGAACGAAGGCGGAGGCGGAGGAGGAGGAGGAGCAGGAGGAGGAGGAGCAGGGAGAAAGGGAGGAGGAGGTGGTTGCGGAGGAGAGCAGAGGGGCGGTGGCCGCAGTCGTCCCAATGAGGCAAAACAGTCTCATTCCCGATTACGTAAGCGCGTGCGAGGGTGGCGGGAACGCATGGTATCTATTGAGGCAGTGGCAGTGACAGTGGAAGACAATGACAATGACCCCGTCAATGGCATTGACGGCGCTGGCAGTGGCGTTGACTGTGGTAGTGATGGAAGAGCCAGCGGTTGGCAGTGACAATGAAAATGTTGGCAGTGCCTGTGATACTAGCAGTGGCTGTGATACTGACAGTGGCAGATAAATTGACAGTGGCAGTGGCTGTGTCACTGGTAATGACACTGGCAACGACTCTGATACTGTCTCTGCCACTGTCATTATCACTGCCAGTTTCGACCAGACGGAGATTGAGACGGAAAGTCGAGGATAGTGCAGAAGAAGGAGGCAGAAGTGACAGAGATACAGGTGCATTGAAATGCAATCGATTGCAGTAGCCGTTATGGAAGAGAGGGGGAGAGAGAGGAAGTGGACAGGGAGAGATAAGAAGGGCTCGCTGAGGCTCTAGTGAGTGGAGTCTGTAGATGCGATTGAGGTCCACGGGGCAGCGGCTTGATAGTGGTTGTTGGAGTCAGAGCGGAGGCAGGAGTGGAAACGGAGGAAGGGACGGAGGTAGAGTCGAAGTGAAGACGAAGGTGGATAAGGAGGTGGAGACGTGATGGAGACGGCCCCAGAGGCAGAGGTCGAGGCCGAGGTCGAGGCAGAGCCGTGGAAGCTGCGGTGTGTGTGGAGGCTGTGGCGTGCGCGGCGGCCCGCGGGGAGGGCGCGGCGTCGGCCGTTCCTTTTCAATAACGCTCGCCCGGGCGTTTGGGACATCCCAATCTCGGAGCAATTAGCAGCGAACGCGGCCCGGGCGCCCCAGCCCCGCCTCCCGCTTTCCGGCCCCCGCCCGCACGGCCGTCCGACGAGCACGGGGCCACCACGCCTCGCTCCATGCGCTTAGGCGGCTCGGCGCCCAGAGTACCCCGCCTTGCATTCAGCCCCTTCGCATTCCGCGCCCTGCGATCAGTGCCATGCGTTCCGCCCTTTGCGTTCGGCGCATTAGGTTTGAGATGTTGCGTTCGGCGCCCGGCGTTCGGCGCCCGGCGTTCGGCGCCCGGCGTTCGGCGTTCGGCGCCCGGCGTTCGGCGCCCGGCGTTCGGCGTTCGGCGCACGCCGTTCGGCGCACGCCGTTCGGCGCACGCCGTTCGGCGCACGCCGTTCGGCGCACGCCGTTCGGCGCACGCCGTTCGGCGCACGACGTTCGGCGCACGACGTTCGGCGCACGACGTTCGGCGCACGGCGTTCGACGCACGGCGTTCGGCGCATGGCGCACGGCATTCGGCGCCCGGCCTGCGGCGTGCGGCGTTCGGCGTGCGGCGCCCGGCGTTTGGCACACGGTGTTCGCACGTGGTGTTCGGTGCCTTGACATTTTGGTGATAATATGGATGGCACAAAGGGGAATTACGGTTACTCGGCACGGCACCGACCGCCACGGTTCAGACTTCGTCATTTGGCATGTACAGAAAGTTGTTTGGAAAGGAAATAATGTTTGAATGATAATTTGCCATAATCGAATTTTATAACATATTTTATCTTTCGGATTCTTTTTTGCGAACGTTATAGATACGAAAACATTTTTTCCCAAAGGCCGAACAAGCTTTACCATTTTAATTTCGAATCCGTTGTAGCAAGTGACTTTCGTGTTGCCCAGACAACGGAGTGTATAGTCAGTACGTGAAAGATACTTGCTTTGTGGTTCTTGTTTTGCGAGATGTAGGAGAGGAATAGGGTCGTGGCTGACAGCTATTGTTTTAATAACTACAGCTGTCATGGCTGAACGGCGTTATAGAATGAAACGCTCGGTTTAGTGCAAGTGCTTTACCAAGAGCATGGTAGTCCAATTAACCGTTATTTGCAGCATGATTTATTTTCTTGTATTATTACATTTTGCTTAGTACGTTTCTTGTCTGTATCGACGGGAAATACGAAAAATGAACCATGTAATTTGGAATTAATGCTCTTCTTCACATCAAAACCCTTTAAGTGCTAATTTTTAATCACTTTCTTAATTGTAATTCCTCGGAATTACATACCTGGATATGAGCGGTGTTCAACATTTCGGTCTCTTGTAGTGTGTGGGCTGGAATCGAGACGTACGGTTTCGAATGTTTAATCAAGTCTCTATGTATTGCTCCCAAAATTCCTGACTGGAGCATTAAGTCCCACAGTTTCTAGTCTTCCCAGTCGAGTTTGTAAACCGCTTCATTTAGTTAATTTTTCAATCCAATAACTCAATTTTATCAAATTATATTATTATTATCATTATTATTATTATTATTATTATTATTATTATTATTATTATTATTATTATTATTATTATTATTATTATTATTCATAGTATAATATGGAAAAGACTTAATTAAAGAAAACTTTCTCCTTCCAAATTATTTTCTATATTATTTTTCTTCAAAATTTGCCAATAAAGTTTCTGATATTCCAAGTTCCGTCATGACTTGACATGAATATTATTTCTTCTCGGAAGTTACTTTAGTAATTCATTTATTATTATTATTTCTTGCCAGTGCCGCCCTCTGATATCTTAAACACTTTGACATTTTGAAAGTTTATAAACAATTGTTATCCCCATATTTTATAAATCATTGAACATATTATAATCGGACTTTCGTCAAGCATTTGGATTTCAATGCTTTATGTCATATAAGAAAATATTTTTTATAAACTATAGTATTTGAGAAAACAGTTCTTGAATTATTGGAAAGATGATAATATGAATGTGTTAATTGCAGAGTGAATGGGAACAGCGTGTGTTCCTACTGCGTACTGAAGACAGCATTAAATGTCCTTGGTTTCATGATGCTTACATCAGAATTAAGATGAATAATGACTGTACTAAAGTTCGTCTAATAAATCAATAGTCTGTCAATGTCATGCGCAGGGTCATGGGGTCATGCAATCGTATTACATCTTACCCTTTAGATCAAACAATGTTTCGCAAATATTATCCACAATGACTTTGCACATACGAATCGAAGGGCAAAGTAGACAGTCACATTGCAGGTGTGAGAATTTAATCATGTTTTTTTTTTTCTCATACAGAGTTCCTTTTAAACAAAAAAAGGATTTTAATTGTAACATATATCAATTCAATATTTTAATGTCCTGCATTATAGTGGTAGATGACGTCACAGTTACTATAATAGTGAAGTATGTATGGGCATATTGAGTCAATGTAATAAATGACAATTTTATTTTAATCATTTACTGTTTTGTAAGACTCCATATTCATTTCAAATGTCATCGAATTGACGCCTATTTGAGTTTCTAAAATTTCTAACAGGGTTCCAGGGCCAACAGTTCGGATCACTCCTCGTATTGGAGATTCTTTCGAATAAACCTACATCTATCAACCATCATTGTTTCCAAATAAAATTCCCTGATAAATACCGTACGTTTCTGCTGAAACTTCATAACATTCGTTATATTTACAAGTATCGTCAGAGTGTCATAAACAAAGGTACATAGACATTCGGCATAGAAAGAAAATTGTCACATTTTTTCATGCAAACACAACTTCTTTGTTGACAAGAGCAACGAAGCAAATAATCGTTACAGTGGTAGAGGTTAAAGTGGATTTATTATCCGATATCAAAGTTCATGTGTCCTTTATTTTTCAAAGATTGAAGGCAATGCTAACGCGCCCAACACTGAAAGCACCGAGAGAAAGTGAGAATCAGAGCTTTGGCCAAGTTTCTGTGGTCGTAAACGACGTGTCGCCCGGTTCGGAAGTAGAGCGGGCGAGCGGAAGACAACCGCCGTACGGCACAGCAAGCAGAGCCGGGGGGAAGGGGGAAGGAGAGGGGGGGAGGACGCATCGCACGCGCGCGTGTCTTCCACATGCAGCCATCTGCCTCCGCCCCCTCGCCCCTGCTTCTTCCCCCGCACCCCGTACCCGGCGCTCAAAAACCCCGCTCCACTTTCGAACAGTCCACAAAACCCCGTCTTGTCGAAATTCCCCTCCCTCCGTTCCTCCCGCGACCATGCCGCCCCACCCCCTCCGCCCACCGAGAAAATTACCTTTATAGCTTAACCCTCCGCCTCAGCAACCGCAGAAGCCGCGCCGCTGCAGCTGACCTATATTTCATCCCGGCTCCACGCCGCCCCCCCCTCTCTCTCCCCTCACGAACCGCGCCTTCTTCTCGGGAGCGTACGAACAAGGAGTAGGTCGCTAAAATCCTACTAATTTCGCTCTTAATTACAAAGCCTTACTCCCGTTTCACCCCCGTGCCCTATTTTTCCCCCGCCGGCGACCGCGGCGTCTTCGCCTGAACGAGGGTAGTGTTCCCTGCGCTATTATAGAGGCGAACACCGCTCCAGCCATAATAAGGGGGCTGCGGATAAGTTTTCCATGGGTAGTTTAGTTTTCCGAGAAATTAAGCTTCCAAGATTGTGCTATCTCTGCTGAAGAACATCATATAATCTGGCCAGATATATCGTGTAGAAGGCATTGAAAGGTAAAAGTAAATGTTCTCTCAAAGTGACCTTGGATTAAGTTGTTATCTTCGTTATTGTAGGTTCCTACGTTGGTACTACTCAAAGTGTTCTTGGTTTGAAAGTTGAATGTAGTAAATTATGAGAGTTATTTATGAAATTTCGTGCTGATTTTTATACATTAATATATGTGGAAAATAGATCTGAACAGCCAGGCATTTTTCAGTGCAACATGGATCCACATTTCCCGTTTAGTTTCCCTTTATCCAGTGAGCACACGTCAAGATGATCCTTTGCTTTGATTCTGATCACTCAATGTAGCATTTCCCCCTCCCAATAAAAATCTTACTGTTTTTAACGATAATAAAATTAAATGGATATTTTTTACGTTTTATTTATTGTTAATTTACCATCTTTTTTAAAATTTAAACATTCAGTAACTAGTTTCTTGATAATGAACAAAAGGACATTAAACAGTGAACAGAGTATCCCTTACTTAATTAGTTGGATCAGAAAGGTAAGGATGTCTCTTGAGTCGTTTAAGGTTTTTACTATTGTCCAGAATATTGATGGCCAGGTCGTTTGGGTGTTTCTTCAGGTGTCCTAGGTATCTGACGCTGCCATGCATTATTTCTTCGTATGTGGTGGGAATACGTAGAACTTGTATGATGGTGTTGCATACGTACCAGGGTGCATTTACTATTTGGCGGAGACATTTCGATTTAAAATTCCATGCAATGTGAAAAAAAATTGTTTCTTTCTTTTTCGTTGCAACGTGTTGTTTCCACTTTTGACGTTCGTCAAGGTATTTTACCGCGTGTCGGGTGCCTAAGTGGAATATCATTTCCACTTACTGGTGGTGCTATGCGCAGTGCACAGTGGTACGCTATGGCTTTGATAAGTGGCAACGGTAAGTCACGAGTCAGACAATTAATTGCAAATAGTTGGGGATCGCTCACGCGATCCGGGGACCGTCTACCAGAGTTGTACATAGATCTGTTAAATTATTGCTGGTAAGTATTTTTGTAAGTATGCCTGTAAATAGTTGAGCTTTTGTCTGTGATTTGTAGTGACATTCCCACGATGTCACAGAAGAAACCACGAGATTAGAAATTTTATTAATGTCTCAAGACCAGTACGTCGGTTCCCCAGTGGATATTGTAGAACTGTTATGGCTTTGAATACATTTATAGAGTTGAGGTACTTTACGAGTATGAAGTTGGCGAACTTTACGAGTATCGAGTTGACGAGTATCAAGTCGGGAGCCCATGCTTCGAGGTGAAGTCGCTGTTAACGATAAATCTTGTTTCCAGGGAGTTGAAGAAAGAAACATCTGTTCTGTTATGGAGTGTTTGGGTGGACAATAAACAGCAGCTATGATGATCGGGCCGACTATATCGTTAATTTTAACGCTGGTAGATTGTACACAATCATAATTGTTTTCTTTTAGTTCATAATGTTTTATATTCCTACATATAACAATAGACGTTTCACCATGATTCGTACCATCAGGATTTTGGGAATTGTAGATCAAGTAGCCTAGAATAGACAAGTAAGATTTCTCGAAATAATGAATTTTACTGATTAACGTTGTCTATTTTATGTTTGTAGAAATAACATTTGTTCTTGGCGATGTGGTATGATACCGTTTGCATTCCACAATGATATTTCGTAATACGACGAATATCTTCACTAAGTTTATTTGAATTTGGAAATAAAAATTGTTAAAACTGAATTTATCTGTTCCGTTTGTTGCTTAAGAAAGATTTCAAATTTAGAAAATTATTCGTTCATAATTTCTCCAAGATCTGCAGTCTAGTTGTTCGTGACATTGGCATATGGAGTGATTTTTAGGTCGGCTGTTAGAAGTGTGCGAGGGTAAGGGAGTGTGTATTGTGGGGGTATATTTAAATTTAGGAATTCTTCTGGTGATGGGATGTAATTGACTGCCGCATTGTAATTTGCAGCACTCCTCTGGACGTAGTTGATGTTATAATAGGGGCTAACTAATTCTCTGTATATTCTACAACCCTTCTAGTTGACAGGATGAGCGTCATCACACAGAGCACATTTAGCTGGCGTCCGTTTATCATTTGTTCACCTTTCAGTTAGATGACCACCTCCTCATTTTGCACGTCTAGTTCGACGCCTGTGCATGTAACTGCGCCTGTGGTTGCACCGCTGACATTTATGACATTGCATAAGGTATTTCTTCTTATGCGGTGGCTCGAATTTTGGCATTCATTAAACCCATTATTTTATAAATTTCTTCATTATTTTGTTCTCTTTCTTCATAAAAAAAGAATAGACATGTTGGATCCTTTGGTCACTCGATGTTGGATATTGTGAAAGTTTTTTTACTTTATGTCCCAGGTGTTTTTTTTTTTTGTTCTATTTGCAGCCACATCGGATGAATACGGCGGAGAGATACACTAAAAGCACACTCTTGTTTTAACTAGAACATGGAACTTTTCGTTATGCTGATGAGCGAGAGTTCGGTAGCTTTCAACACTTGCAGGAATCACATTAATTTCGTTGCTGTATGTTTTTTAACTAAAATCAATTTAACTTTTTTTTAAATTGAATTTATGACGGTTAGCACTTAGTTGACGTCGGGTATAAATGTTGATGGTGATTTTTACTTGTAATTTTATCGGCATTTTCAACATCTGTAATGGTTGAAATCTGTTGCTAAAGTTTATTTCATTTGATTTGATTGGTTGCTGGATAGTTGATGAAACACTTTCTTTACGTCTGCGTTTTGAACGGCTGCCTGTCTCCCACTCTGCGGCTCAATATTATTTCCTATTTCCGTAGATCATTTCTGTACATAGGTTTGCTGATGTGATTAGTACGTACCTTGAATGTTTGCTGTAATTGTATTTATCCTAGTTATTCTTCCTTTCGTGGAGGTTAAGTTGTTTGGTACAAACGAGTCGTAGTGACGAATACGAACAGTGACGTATGGGAATGGTATTGTATATTTCCTGGCCTAGGTCCGGGATTGAAGAGTTCCTCATACGAATTAAGTTCACATTGTATGTACGATTACGTTTATAACAGTTCTTTTCACTCAATATATTAAACTCATTCACTAATAACCAATAGTCAGATTCACTGTCAATTGCTTCGTACGATAACTACCTACGTTTGCACAGTAAGAGAGCGGTAGGGACGGTGATATCGCCTCGGCTGCTCAAGCGAACTAAATAAAATCAATAGGGTGTAAAATTCACGATTTTGTTAAACTATCGAAAGAAGGTCGACAATTAAGCTAGGCATCTTCGATAAATTTACTATGGAGAATTCCCCCCTTTTGTTTATCATTTCCCTCTGCTCAGTAAATTATCTTACCATAATCACAGTTCCCTTTCCAAGTACGATATTTCAGAATTCCTACATGAAGAACCAGGTTTCAAAAAATGTCTATGTTGCTGGTGGCAGCGCATGAAATAAATTAAATTAATTAAATTACGCATGTATTATCATTTAACTTTATTTTTATCTTCACTTTGAGTACATTTAATAACTTTAGAACGAGATGTTTTATGGAGATACAAAACGAGACACTACTTCTCATGGAACTCAAAATGTGTAAAAATTTGGGAAAACGGAGTTTCTCAATAGTGAAATCAAATTTATATGCGTTTTATTTATATGGTTTACAGTCGTTTGAAATTTCCTTATTCACGTCCCAGTGCCCCAGAGTCGCTCATTTGCAAGCATGCACGTCTTAGGAATCTGAAGTGCTGGATTTATGTGAAATCAGGGAGCTATCTTACTTAAGTGTTAAAGAAATTCGGTGACCGCACGACAGAAAGAGCGATAGGCCCTGTTACAGTAGTTTAGGGATCATACTTGACGTTCCTTATGTCTAGTTAGTGAGACAAGCAAAATATTACCCAGTTTTTCCTGCACCGTTGCTAGACATAGTTTTTGAACACATTTTACAAAAATTAAAATAGTGCCCATTTAACACAAATCGAATACGCGTATGCAACCCCGTGATACACTCTTAAGAACTTTTGCAGCCTTTTTTATTTTCTCTCACCAGTATCCTTGGCAAGGTATGGGTATTATTACGGTTGGGGCGGTACAATTGGACGTAAGTGCGCGCCACGGATTTTGTGGAAAAAAATAGAAAAATACTCCTCTTATTATGAGCTAACCTTATAACAAAATTCTAGGTACAATCATGGCCAGAATAATTTTTGACGTGGCACTAATCACACTCAAAATATGGAGGCCCCTAATAATACTGAAATACAGGACATCTGTAATAAAAATCAATATTTACAATAAACCAAAACTTTTACAATTTTAAAAATGTAATATTAAAATACTTTTACAGACTGCTGAACTAAAAAAGAATTTTAATTAAAAATATTAGGGCATCTTATCTAGCGGAGCCCTAAGCACTTGCTTAGTCTACAAATAAATCAAACAATTCGTAACCCACATATCTTAAATCAAACTATGTACAAAAAGACCATTCCACAGACATGTCCATTCATTAATATTTTACATGTTGCGTTTTGATTTGTTTTTTTCCTTCACGTATTTGGGTTGTTGCGAACAGAGTGCGAGCGCCGAGCGGCGACCGTGCTGCCGAAAAACACGGGGGTTTGACGCTCCGGGGGTGGGGAAAAGGGGCGAGGGGCGGCGATAACAAACGCGCTAACGAAGGAGAGACCAACCCTCCCTCACCCTTCTCCTTTCCTCTCCGTTTGAGAACTGCTTGAAATTTATATAGAACCCCCACCGCTCCGCTAGAGGGGAAGAAGGGGCGGGTCCACGGACACATGGGCATGCCCCGCCGGCGTGCGCGTTTCGGATGTTTCACGTTTCATCACTGGAAACTAGTGGTGATACACCACCACATACTTTCTCGCATTATTTATTTATTTATTTATTTATTTATTTATTTATTTATTTATTTATTTATTTATTTATTTATTTATTTATTTATTTATTTATTTATTTATTTATTTATTTATTTGTTT